>JAHHUM010000604.1:242500-325016 GCA_036173005.1 Crenichthys baileyi
CACAATAGCCAGAAATGTCAGGCACTTTGAACATCTGACAGACCACCCGCTAACATTTTCATCCAGTCTCGTCAACAAAAACTCACACACATCTTGTCTTGTTTTAGTCATCCAAGAGCCATGTTTTACTCGTCATCGTCTCATTATCGTCATGAACAAAAGGGGCATCAATGAAATCATGTCATCATAGTCATCATTAACGAAAACAACACTGATTTACATTGCAGATTCTGATGTTCACTTCAGATTTTTTTTTGTTTGTGTGTTTAGTAATGGCTGTGCAATGTAATCACCTGACCTCTGATGCCACGGACCAAGAAATTGGAACAAGAATAAAAAAAAGGCAACAAAATCCACCCAATCAAAATGGCAGGAGAATTGAACGAATGAAACGGAAAAATGTTAACTGATGATGCTACTGTTTAAGATTTGTGGTAAAAAAAAAAAAACAATCAAAATTTACTTTAGTCTTTAAAGGGAATTTCAATACATTTCAGCTTGTATACTGTTTGAGGTTCTTGAATATTGTCAGGAGCAGCAATTTGTTTGCTATGTTATACTTGATTATTCAATTCAAAGTAAATATTTGTATAACTGTTTCACTGTTGTGGGATTTTTAATATAGATCATGGCTTTAATATAGATTTGTACATGGCTTCTGTACACCAGAATAAGGCAACAGTTTGACTTAATTAATGATGTTAACCAGCTAGTTTGTAGCTTAACTGCATCTAGCTAACTGTGGGCACAATGGGTCTAGAAGGGTTTAAACGGGTCTATTTCATTCATTCATTCATCTTCTATACCGCTTATTCGTGGCGGACCCTCTTTCCCACCCGTGCGGCCCGGGCTGTGGCAGAGGCAAAAACCCGGGCCTGGGAGGAGTTCGGTGAGGCCATGGAGAAGGACTACCGGTCGGCCTCGAAGCGATTCTGGCAAACCGTTCGGCGCCTCAGGAGGGGGAAGCAGTGCTTCGCCAACACTGTTTATAGTGGGGGTGGGAGGCTGCTGACCTCGACTGGGGACATTATCGGGCGGTGGAAGGAGTACTTCGAGGAGCTCCTCAATCCTGCCATCACGCATTCCCTGGTGGAAACAGAGGCTGGGGACTCGGGGTTGGACTCTTTCATCACCCAGGCTGAAGTCACCGAGGTGGTTAAAAAGCTCCGCGGTGGCAAGGCTTCGGGGGTGGATGAGATCCGCCCTGAGTACCTCAAATCTCTGGACGTTGTGGGGCTGTCATGGTTGACACGCCTCTTCAACATTGCATGGCGGTCAGGGACAGTGCCTCTGGACTGGCAGACCGGGGTGGTGTTCCCCCTTCATAAGAAGGGGGACCACCACCCGGGAGGGTCCCCCTTCTTATGAAGGGGGACCGGAGGGTGTGTTCCAACTACAGGGGGATCACACTCCTCAGCCTCCCTGGTAAGGCCTACGCCAGGGTCCAGAGTCAGGCCGATGGTCGAACCTCGGCTTCAGGAGGAGCAGTGTGGTTTTCGTCCCGGCCGTGGAACACTGGACCAGCTCTATACCCTCTACAGGGTACTCGAGGGTTCATGGGAGTTTGCCCAACCGGTTCACATGTGTTTTGTGGACCTAGAGAAGGCATTCGACTTTTCTCCTTCGTGATGCCTTGTGGGGGGTGCTCCAGGAGTATGGAATCGGGGGCCCTTTATTAGGGGCCATCCGGTCCCTGTACGAGCGGAGCAGGAGTTTGGTCCGCATTGCCGGCACTAAGTCGGACCTGTTCCCGGTGCATGTTGGAATCCGGCAGGGCTGCCCTTTGTCACCGGACAGGATTTCTAGACTCAACCAAGGGCCGGAGGGGGTCTGGTTTGGGGACCAGTGGATTTCGTCTCTTCTTTTTGCAGATGACGTGGTCCTGCTGGCCCCCTCTAGCCAAGACCTACAGCATGCGCTGGGGCGGTTCGCAGCAGAGTGTGAAGCGGCTGGGATGAAGATCAGCTCCTCCAAGTCAGAGGCCATGATACTCAACCGGAAAAGGGTGGCTTGTCCTCTTCAGGTTGGAGGGGAGTTCCTGCCTCAAGTGGAGGAGTTCAAGTATCTCGGGGTCTTGTTCACGAGTGAGGGAAGAATGGAGCGGGAGATTGACAGACGGATCGGTGCGGCTGCCGCAGTAATGGGGGCGCTGTGCCGGTCCGTTGTGGTGAAGAGAGAGCTGAGCCGAAAAGCGAAGCTCTTGATTTACCGGTCGGTCTACGTTCCTACCCTCACCTATGGCCATGAACTTTGGGTCATGACCGAAAGAACGAGATCCCGGATACAAGCGGCTGAAATGAGCTTCCTCCGTAGGGTGGCCGGGCACTCCCTTAGAGATAGGATGAGGAGCTCGGCCATTCGGGAGGGGCTGAGAGTAGAGCCGCTGCTCCTCCACATCGAGAGGAGCCAGTTGAGGTGGCTCGGGCATCTCTACCGGATGCCTCCTGGACGATTTTGATGGGCAATGTGAGATCGTTGGTAAACAAGTTGGATGAATTCAAAGCCCTACAAAGGACCCAGCCAGAGTACCGGCAATGCAGTATTATGTGTTTCGCTGAGACATGACTGCAGGATCATATCCCCGACTCCAGCGTCTCTCTGCCAGGCTTTCTGACCATACCAGCAGACAGAGATTTAAAGAGGAGCAGCAAATGTAAAGGAGGTGGAGTGAACAACAGATGGTTTAATCTAGGACATGTTACTGTGAAGTGTCATCTCTGCAGTCCAGATATTGAACTGTTAGCAGTAAGTTTTTGTCCATATTATTTACCCAGTGAGTTCACCAGCATTATTTTGGCAACAGTATACGTTCCACCTTCCGCTGTTGCCGACACTGCATGTGATGCCATCAGCTCAGTTGTTGCTAAGCTACAGACACAACACTCCAATGCGTTTGTGGCAATATCTGGTGATTTTGACCATGCTTCACTCTCTGCAACTTAAAGTCAAGATAAGAGACAGCAAGGAGGTGTACAAGAAGCTGGAGAGCAAGCTCCGGCAAAACAATATCAGAGATGTGTGGTCAGGGATGAAGAAGATCACAGGCTTCAAGCAGAAAGTAGATCGGACCGATGGATGTCTGGACAGAGCCAATGAACTGAACACATTCTTCAATAGGTTCAGTTTAGAAACCAGCTCAGCATCCTCCTCTCCTGCTCATAGCCAAACAGACATCCCACCCTCCTTAGACCAAAAGCTTTTCTGTCACACCTCAAATGTTTTATCTTCCACCTCAACCATGTACCCTTCTTCATCTACGTTTGCCTTCAACCAAATCAGAAGATGCTTTTGCTCCCTTTGCCTCCCCCTTCCACCTGTGTGTCTCAAGAAGTCAGGTGAAGATGCAACTGGAGAGACTGAATCGGAATAAGGCTGCAGGTCCAGATCATGTCAGCCCTAGAGTCCTGAAGGCCTGTGCAGAGCATCTCTGTGGGATTCTGCAGCACCTCTTCAACCTTAGCCTGGCCCAGAAGAAGGTTCCAGTGTTGTGGAAGACCTCCTGTCTTGTTCCAGTACCAAAGAAAACTCACCCATCAGTCCTCCATGACTATAGACCTGTTGCCCTGACATCCCACATCATGAAGGTCCTAGAGAGGCTCCTGTTGACCCACCTGAGTAAGCAAACAGTAAACTATCAGGACCACCTTCAGTTTGCTTACTACTGTGGAGTTGGAGTTGAAGATGCTATCATACACCTGCTTCAACAAACCCACTGTCATCTGGACAAAGCCAGCAGCACTGTGAGGATCATGTTCTTTGATTCCTCCAGTGCATTTAACACTACTCAACCTGATTTGCTTTGTCAGAAACTCCAGAAGACTCAGATGGAGACCTCAACAATCTCCTGGATCAAAGACTACCTGACAAACAGACCACAGTTTGTGAGACTGAAGGGTTGTGAGTCTAACCAGGTAGTCAGCAGCACAGGAGCACCACAGGGGACTGTACTCTCACCATTCCTCTTCACTCTGTACCCATCAGACTTCCAGTACAAGACAGACTCCTGTCATCTGCAGAAATACTCAGATGATTCTGTAGTCGTGGGGTGGATCAGAGATGGACAAGAAGCTGAGTACAGGAAGGTGGTGAACTGCTTTGTGGCATGGTGTGGAAACAATCACCTCATCTTGAGTGTGACTAAAACAAAGGAGATGATTGTAGATTTGAAGAGAAACAGGAATAAGTCAAAAACTATTTCCATCATGGGAGAAGAGGTGGAGGTGGTGGAGGAGTATAAATACCTCGGTGTTCACCTGGACAACAGACTGGAGTGGAGATGCAACTGTGAAGCCATCTACAAGAAGGGACATAGCAGACTGTACTTCTTGAGGAATCTTAGGTCCTTTGGTGTTTGCAGCAAGATGCTGCATATATTCTATAAGTCTGTTGTGGAGAGTGTGATCTCTTCTGCTATCATCTCCTGGGGTAGCAGCATCAGAGCCAGGGACTTAAAAAAGCTTAACAAGCTGATAAAGAAAGCTGGCTCTGTTCTGGGGACTCCTCTGGAGATCATTGTGCAAAGAAGGATTCTTCATAATATGAAGAACATTATGGAGAACCCTGAGCATCCTCTTCATGAGACTGTCCTACAACAACAGAGTGTCTTCAGTCAGAGGCTTCTTCAGATGTGCTGTAAGACAGACCGCTACAGGAGATCCTTCCTGCCCACAGCCATCAGCATCTACAACGGCTCTTTGAAGAAACCTGTATAAAATGAGCTACAACAACATTTAATTTCCCTTTGGGATTAATAAAGTATTTTTGAATTGAATTGAATTATACAATAAATTTATTTAGATTCAAACTAATTGGTATAGTTACATTAATTACTACGAAATGAACTGAATAAAACTGTATTGTATCAATTTAAAATAGATTTGGCTCTAAACAATGAATTAAATGAACTGGGTAATTTCTTGAATTCAATTATGAATGCAACCCAATTTAAACTCCAAAATAACTATTCAATAAAATTTTTAAAATGACTTGGGCTGGATTCCATTGTTCATTGAAATGAATTAAAATGTTAGTAACTAGGTTTAAATTATACCCGATTACAGTGTTTTTCCTAGATAATGCACTGACCTGGGTTTATGGGAGTAAATACTGTTTGATCTTCTCATATTTAGATGCAACCAAGTTGATTGAAGATATTTTCAGGATTCAACCAATTATAAAAGAATCTCTAGCGTACGTAAAGATTTTGTTAGTAAAGATCAAAGGCTGTCTGGTGTTTCTAGGCTGATAAAACAAACTCTGTGGATTAATCCAACTAGAGTTCCAGAGATTAGATATCCTGCTGTAGTTGCCTGAAAACACACTCAGTCGCTGTAAAACAAACCACTATTCTTGTTGCCTGGCTTGATTGTTATCACAAGATCTGGGCAAGGACTACAAATTTCAACCAAAAGATAAGTCCAGCTTTATGTGAACTTGGTGAGTTGTTTTATCTGCATGAACGTAGCTTGTCAAGACATTACTAGGTGAAAGTTTCAGTGAAATGGAGTTTAAACGAAAATTCAACATGGAAGACTCACCACCTCTGCCACGTCCAATTCTCACTGGCTACTCCAATCAACGGCAGGTCCGCACTTCTTCTCCGCCAATCATCTCCCAGGGCACCGCCTTTAAAGACCTTCTGCATGGAAGACACCGCTCTTCTGCTGAGCTTCGACCCTCTTGCACCCCTTCTCCCCCATAGGCTTCCAACTCCTTCCAAATATACAAAGGCCTACGCCACCACCAGGATCGTGTCCCTGGGGGGGGAAGACGTACCTAATCATAAACCTAAGATGTTTATTCAAACCCACCTCATCCTTAGTGTTTACGTCTTCCTCCGGGGTCCGAGCGCCAAAGAAATAATCTTTCATTAATAAACTCTCTAAACATCATCTTGTTGTTTCTCCATTTTGTGAGTCTTTCCAGGTTGATTTCATTTTAACACAATTAATGACAAGAACTGGAAAGTCAGGAAAGTATTGGAACTGTGCTTTTTAAGCCGTTTCGCAAATACTTTAATTTCTGTAGCATTAGATAAAATGAGTTACTAAAACACACAGAGACTTCCATTTATTAAAGTTTTGAAGCTTTTATTTGCAGAAAAGTTGTCAAAAATATTTACAGCAAAAAACAGATGCTTTCTCAAACAACCACTGGCTCCCCTCAGCTTCAATAACAAAAAAGGAACTATTTTACACCTGAAACACACAATTCTGTGCACACCAAAACACAAAGAGAGTTCAAGATATTATCCACAACAGTTTGAGAAGGGTGTGGGTCTGTGCAGCATTTACAGTGAGGCAATTAACCCTTTCGTTGCATAGTGTTTGAGGGAAATTATTAATATCCTCTAGAAAGGTACATTAAAACACATAAGCAGCAGTACAAGTGAGAACAAACTATTTCTATTGTTTGGAATATGAACTATGACCTTTTAGAGGGTTTGGTGGCTAAAAATATTAAACACATCGGAGAAGAGCGCTGAAAAGAACAGAGTTAACACCTTCCAGGTTTAAAAAAAGGACAATTACATCCTAGAACTGGAAACCTTCACAGTTTGTTGTTTGGTACCCTTTAATATCTACAGCTCCCTTAAGTGTCCACTGTTGACATGGAAAAAGGGCAGTGCAAATGGGACAACACACACATCAGTTGCCAGATATGCTAGTAAAATATACCATTCAGTTCTTTAGTTTATGCTACTACATGTCGCTTCATTTGACACTGAACATTTAATGAAATTGCTTGACTAAAACCTGCTGAGGCCTTTTGGGCCAGAAGCGAGTAACCAATATCCCATGGGATGACATAAGAAACTGAATGTTGTCATGGGATCGAACAATATACTTAATTCAGTGAAGCCTGCCGCTGACCAATAAAATGTCACCCACCATACTGAGAATATTTGTCTTAACTTAATGTAAATCATTTTCATCTTTCACAAAAACAAATGTGAAGAAATTCTTGTATTTAACTTTAGGAAATATGGCCAGATGTGCCATTTATTAAAAAAACATGATCAGGCTTTAGAGAAAGTCCTCATAAAACCGTTATGGGGCTGCAGTTTCTGAATGAACACAACATACGGCAGATTTCAAAGGTTTTAACTTTCAGCCAGAAGATCACAAGTTGAGCCCTCAGACATTGAGTCTGAGGTAAGAATCTTTGTCACTCAACCAAAGCGACCCTTTTTTCAAAAATGAAAAGAAGGTTACTCAAATAACAGTTAAGGGTAATGAGTGTTAAGCATGAGGTAGGATCAAGCTACAAAGAAATAAACATGTCTCCGAGTGTCCAACTACTGTCAAGTCACTGAGGTACTCTGAAAGCTTGATTCTAATGTGCTAAAGAGTGGCTGCTTATAATTTTTCAGACTTACTATCTTTAAGTGCTCCCCTTTCTGTCAGCATTTTGTTCATTTGTTCCCCTGAAAATTCTTTAAGCCATGTATTTTTCATTTACCTTTCGGGCTCTGTTGCAGTGGAGCCCAAACCTTATACGGTTTCCTATCTAAACAGTCAGCAGGCTACAACCAAAGCAGCATTTTGTCCCACTAAAGAGTCAAATCACCTTAATAAAAAGAGGGAAGGAAACAGAGAAAGGTATGAGGATCCTGGGGTGCCTTTGGAAATTATTCTTAGGTGGTATCTTCAAAATTCCTTAAACCCCCAAATCACATCATTTAGTGAAATATTTTAAGACTCAATACTGCTCACGTGTAAACCTACAAAGTAATCCACTTCAAATCATCCATATGAAACCCAACAAAGAAAATATAATGGTGCTTTGCTGTAAATATTTATAAACGTATTTAGAGATTTTCCTTTTAGTTTGGTAAGAGTCCAAAATGCCACACTCAACAGAAATACATTTGATTGCCAAAACAGCTGCTAGCGCTGTAAAACCATCAGAAAGAGGTGCCTTGGTCATGGATTACCCACAAAAAATATCTTACTGCAAAGAAAACTGCATGAGCATTTGGTCCAACAGGGGCTCTTTGGATTAAAGAGGAACTTATGCCCAATAAGACGGGTTTTAAATGCTGCTTGTTTGGTTACAATTGCACAGGTTGAAAGGCCTGCTATGTCTAGTTCAACTCAACACCACCACCATTAGAATTTCATCACCCTCTGCCTTTGGGAATGTGGCACAGATTTGGAAATTATCTATGCACATCTTTATTTAGACTTTTGGGATATTTTTCTGATTCCTAATTGTACCTCAATGTTTAGATACAGCAGGGGCCTCAGTTTATGACATTCACATCTGACATTATCCCTGCTTATTAAAATCATTCAAAAAGTGTCACAACATTAAAAACACAAGAATTAGTTCACCAGTTGCACATTCCATCATCCTGAAACTTCACAAGTTAACAGACTTCTAAGATCTTGGTTAAGAACCTGCTAAGTGAATTCTTGCAAAGATCCCATCGCACATGGTGTAAATCCTCTCAAAGGCACATTGCTGTTTGGGAGTAGCAGTCACCTGTTCTTCAGAGTTATTACTCCTATAAATGTTTTGTCCAATTGGAACACTGAAGTACTACAGTCAGATACCTGCATCACAGTTCAGTACAGTACAAATGTTAAGGAAGATCAGGCTCGAACAACAAAAAAGAACTACATTACAAAATGAAAGCTGCTTTCTTACCTAGCCAGCACTCTAACATGTCCATCTCTCCATTGTACATAAAGAGACTAAAAGAGACTGTAACTGGTTTATTTGCCTATTTTTCACTCCCAGAGTTTAGGAAAAAATGTCTAGTTTGTCACTTGCAGCTCAGCTCAGGATTGTGAATCTTCACATTTCAGGTTGACAGAGTCTTCGTCCCCTACTAGTCCATGGCCATGTAGTAAACAAAGCTGCAGAGAAACAGAGTCAACAGGTCAGAGTGAGTCAACAAACAAGATCACTGGCAATCCTGTCAGGTTTTTCCATCAAAAAGAGATTCTTTGTAACAGTAAGAACTAACTTTTACACTACCCTATTTAATTAAATTCTTTATTGTCACCATTAACACATTTAGTTCAGAGCATTTATACACTGCACAGTCAATGATGTCATAAAGTGCAAAAATGGTGCAACATTCCTTCCCCAGGTCCTATAAAACACCCATCAAAAACACAATATGCAAAAAATAATTCAGTGCAGGCACAAACGTACAGTAGCACTGATACTGCAGTATATAAAAGAGCATATGAATACATTGAAATAACATATGGACAGTTATTTGACTGATGTTTTGATTAATGCAACAATGCAAAGTCCAGTTCACAGCTATTGTAATAGTGAGGTATGACAAGTGTCTCTGGATGGGGAAGAGAGAGAAGGGGGGGCAACGGTTTAGCACCCTCACTGCCTAAGGATACAGGCTGTGGGCCAGCCTGGTGGTTTGGGATCATATAGACCTGTGTTTCTACGTGATGGCAGCAGGTAGAACAGGTGATAAGCCGGGTTGTGTTGATCATTCATGTTGTTGTGCACTCTGCTCGGACAGCGGTGGTGTAGATGGTACTGATCTCTGGAAGAATAGTCCCAATGATCTTCCCTGCTGTTTTTACCACCTGTTAGAATGTCTGCTGATCAGCCTTAAAAAGTGTACTTTTATTTTTTTTTATAAGGCGTACTTGACTCCGCACATACTCGAAGCGGACTCAATGTGGACATCCGCCATACATGTCTGCGCAGAGCTCAATTTTTATGACCGTGTACTTGTACGCAGTGTCACACTATAAACTGCTCGCCGGGAGGAGCTGTTATATATGTGACAGCGAGCTGCTCTGAACAGGCAGTCCCGAGAAGCTGCAGCATCACAGCCACTCTCTGCATCACAGACAGGTGCTGTGAATGCCTGGTGGAGAAGAAACGGTGCCAGGCATCCAACTAGCTCATTAAACTTGCTACTGGCAGAAAGTGTGGGAAATGTAGGAATTTGTCACAAAAAATGTAGGAAACTGGTACGCTCGAGAATGAAACCTCAAATCTCAGAATATAGAGCAGTGGGTTTAGCAAACATCCTCAGGGACCCCAGTGTTAGTGGGGAGTAAAGAGGAGGTGTGCCCGTCAACTATGACACTGTGCAGTTTGTTAAAAAGTCCATAATCTAATTGCACAGGGAGTCATTTAATCCCAGGTTAATGAGTTTGGCTCAGATTTGTAGGCCCAGATTGTATTGAAGGCTGAGCTGAAGTCGATGAAAAGCAGCCTCGCATAAAAATGTTTTTGTACTCTAGATTTTCCAACACTGTATGGAGCACAATGGTATCCTAAATCGACCTGTTCTCACTGTATGCAAATTGGTATGGATCCAGTGTTGTTGGTATTGCTCCTTTAATGTGTTTGATGAACAGTCTCTCCAGACATTAGGCAGGTATGGAAGTGAGTGCCACAGGTCTATAGTGACATTTTGTAGATGGAGGTGAAGATGGCTAACTCAGCTGCGCAACCTTGCAGGACCCATCCCAGTACTCCACCTGCTCCGGTGGCCTTTATGGCGTTAATGCTCCAGAGCTTCATTTAGTTATTCACCTTCTGCTTTGTTAAGTGATTGCTTTAAGATTTGTTTTGTCTTTTTAGTATCTGAAACCAAAACAAAAGCTAAGCCCTTTTTTCTTTATACTTTGTTCACAAGAAGAGATTCTTTCCTGTGATCTGTTACAAAGTGGTTTTAATCAATAGTTCTCTAGCTATTCTAATGGGCTGTCAATATTTTCCTTTCCTTAAGGGGGCGTGGCTCAGCTCCACTCTTTTTCACTCTACTCAGTATGGTACCCGTGGCCGGTTTACGCAGGGGCAAAACAAAAGACTTGCCTTCTCAAATCAATTCTCAATCACACAAGCACAAGCCCCCACCTGGCCTCTCCCTCCTCCTACATGTAGGTGTGTCTTACAGTTTTTTTATTTTAATATATATAATAATTTTTTATAATAAATGTGGTTGATATGAGTAAATAGACATTTTGAGATGTGTAGGGGTTTTACTTTTCTACCACACAATGACAACTATTTTGACAGAATTTTCCCATGAATAATTTCTAAAAACTCTCCAAATATCAATCCATGCATCAATCCATCCATCCATACATACATAGGACAATGTATTCATTGTCCAACAGGGGTTGGACAATGAAACTGAAACACCTGTCATTTTAGTGTGGGAGGTTTCATGGCTAAATTGGACCAGCCTGGTAGCCCGTCTTCATTGATTGCACATTGCACCAGTAAGAGCAGAGTGTGAAGGTTCAATTAGCAGGGTAAGAGCACAGTTTTGCTCAAAATATTGAAATGCACACAACATTATGGGTGACATACCAGAGTTCAAAAGAGGACAAATTGTTGGTGCACGTCTTGCTGGCACATCTGTGACCAAGACAGCAAGTCTTTGTGATGTATCAAGAGCCACGGTATCCAGGGTAATGTCAGCATACCACCAAGAAGGACGAACCACATCCACAGGATTAACTGTGGACGCAAGAGGAAGCTGTCTGAAAGGGATTGTTCGGGTACTAACCCGGATTGTATCCAAAAAACATAAAACCACGGCTGCCCAAATCACGGCAGAATTAAATGTGCACCTCAACTCTCCTGTTTCCACCAGAACTGTCCGTCGGGAGCTCCACAGTGTCAATATACACGGCTGGGCTGCTATAGCCAAACCTTTGGTCACTCATGCCAATGCCAAACATCGGTTTCAATGGTGCAAGGGGCGCAAATCTTGGGCTGTGGACAATGTGAAACATGTATTGTTCTCTGATGAGTCCACCTTTACCGTTTTCCCCGAATCCAGGAGAGTTACGGTGTGGAGAAGGCAAAAGCATACGGTGGATTCTATTTATCATCATCAGTCATTTGGGACAACATTTGATCATTCAGAGGTCCTCACTGAACTTCTGGAGTGAGTTTGCTGCACTGAAAGTAAAGGGGCCGAATAATATTGCACGCCCCACTTTTCAGTTTTTTATTTGTTAAACAAGTTTGACACATCCAACAAATTGCATTCCACTTCACGATTGTGTCCCACTTGTTGATTCTTCACAAAAAATTAGAATTTTTTATCTTTATGTTTGAAGCCTGAAATGTGGCAAGAAGTTGAAAAGTTCAAGGGGGCCGAATACTTTCGAAATGCACTGCATATGTACACACACACATATATAGATACATATATACACACACACATACATACATATATATACATACACACACACACACATATGTGGTCACTTGACTTTAGCTGCGTGTGTATTTGTACCTTCGCCATATGTACCAGGAGAAGGAGAGTTACCTTTGCTGCTACTCACAGGAGAGGAAATGCTGCCATCAAAACGAAATGTGGTGCTTTTAAAAACCGCACGTATACTTGCTTGCTTTCCAGGTTTTAGTGGCATGTTTATCTGTTCGCTCTCTCTCCGCTTTCGGGAGCGTGTGTTCACCTGCGTGAGGGCACGTAACTCAGTGTGTCAGCGTTGGTGACACAGTACGAGGAGTGGGTTGTCACCCAGCTTTTGTCAAGTTTGGCCATAGAAAGTACATTGGTGATGACGCAGGAAGAGAAATCACTCATGAGATGATCTTATAAAATGAATGACATTAACTGTGAAAACACACTAATAGTACATGCCGTGATCCTCTTGCGACCTGTCTTGTTGGCGGGGCAGGGAGCACCCCTTGGATTATGGTAGGGGAAACGCTGGCATGCTTGTTGAACCGGCGTCCCGGTTCAGTTCAGCACTGAGCTCTAATAATAGCACAGTGGCTGACGTGCAACAGCTCGGGCAGGCAGTAGTTGATTCCCCTTTTATAGGTTACATAACAGCAGGGCACATGCTATGAACACAGCTCAGTAGGAGGCACGCAAGCTGGAGACAGAGAAATGTTGACTGAGAACACAAACACCCTTTCTTTCACTGATGAGCATGAGAGCATTAACTACCAAACCTGCACTTTGCAAGCAAACAGACACAGTATCAGTTCTATTGTTTTATTACTCTATTAACGTGTATTACTGATTTAAACGCTCTTAAGATAATCTTCAAATGTGTGTTAATTTGATTTAAATCCGTCAATGGACAAAAAACAAGATACACCAATCTCTCACAATAAGCAAGATACTAATAATCTATTCATAGTATAGTTTTATGCATCATGGACAACACTAGGTTCATCTGGCCTTAAGAAGTTTCAGCAGCTGTTAAAAGAACTGCAGAAATATTCCAATGATTTTTTGGTGAACGTCAAGGTCACAATCTGATCCCCTGTGCAGAGTTCTCCAACATATATCCAACATAAATTAACAAGATCACAGATTTCTAAAAACCAGTTGCTGTCTTCTTGGTCTTTCATAAATTTTTAGACGTATGCAGTACTGTGTCCTTCCTCACCATCTTCCCAGGAAGTCAGAACAACTGGTCTTGATCATTAGTTTGTCAAGGAATCTGTAGATTTTCTTTAAACTATGAATACTTTTTCTGCTCATTTTTTTTACTCAGCCAAATCCAGGTAGCCCTCACTTTTCCACCTAGATCAAGTTTTCTCGTTGAGACTTAGAATACAACAAATATTGATACATTTTCAATTGTATCAACATCAAAATTGAATTGCTTACTAATAAAGTTTTTTTTTTTTTCTCTTGACAAGCCCAGTAAGTTAAGACTGAAATACAATATATTTCACTGGACTATCACAATAAAACCAACTAGTATTTTAATTAACGTGCTTGTTTAACAGGCCTTCCAGTGTTACTTTTTTCCCTCATCACTATTTAGTTATGGGATAATGGTGAATTAATTCCCTGTTTTACCGACATGGTTACAACCCTTTGCCTAAGCTTTGGATCATCAGTAGCAGTAAATCTCACATATGAATCACTGTGGGTTTCTTAATGTCTGAATAGCACATCAGACCTAGGCCTGAATTAAGAGCGTTACGCTAACCTTTCAATATCGGGGAAAATCCTATTTACAAAGCCGGCATTAGGTTTTTGGGCATCATTTGAGATATTTTTCCCCCAGCACTTTGGTTATAAACAGGCTTTTTTGAAAAGCAAATTTTAGATCTGAATGAGCTAAAAAAAATGAGCTTTTTTTCTTTCTGCTTCAAACCAAAGTTTAAGAGGATTCTGTTATTGTTTACTTACTTTAACGTTATTAAAGTAAGTCAACTCCCCGTAGCAGTCCTCCAGCAGAGCCCGTGCAGCCGGTATCTCAGGCCGGCTGGGTGACGGTACGTAGAAAGCATAGTCCTAGATCCCAGCCCACAGGTCACCACCAACCCGTCTGCGTTTCTAACAGATGTTCCCCGCTCAGCGACACACCCGCTGAGAAGCCAACTCTGATAATCGGCAGCTCCATAGTCAGAAACGTGGCACTAGAGACACCAGCGACCATAGTCAAATGTCTGCCAGGGGCCAGAACGGGCGACATCAAATCATACCTGAAACTGCTGGCTAAGGATAAGCGTAAATACAGTAAGATTGTTATTCACGCTGGCGGTAATGACACCAGGTTACGTCAATCGGAGGTCACCAAAGTTAGTGTTGCTTCGATGTGTAAGTTTGCCAAAACAATGTCAGACTCCGTAATTTTCTCTGGTCCCCTCCCCGATTTAACCAGTGACGACATGTTCAGCCACATGCTGTCATTCAACCGCTGGCTGTCTAGGTGGTGTCCAGAAAACAATGTGGGTTACACTGATAACTGGCGAACATTTTGGCGAAAACCTGGTCTGATCCGGAGAGACGGCATCCATCCCACTTTGGATGGAGCAGCTCTTTTTTCTAGCAATCTGGTTGAATTTATTAGTTCTCCAAAACTCTGACAACCCAGAGTTCAGACCAGGAAGCAGGGTCGTAGTTTAAAACTCCTCTCTGCAGCTTCTGTACTGCTACCCACCCATTACCCTATTAAGACAGTGTCTCGCCCACGGCCAAAATTGAATAGATTAAAAAAATTATCTGAAACGAGAAAATCAGGAAAATCTAATAAAAATAAACACAACTCAGACTAAGAAGAAAAATAAAACATTTAAATGTGGCTACTGAACATAAGATCTCTTTGTGTCAATCAGATTGATTTATTTTGTCTCACAGAAACCTGGCTGCAGCAAGAGGATTATGTTACTATAAATGAGTCAACTCCTACTAATTATTTAAATTTTCACATTCCTCGAAATACTGGGCGAGGATGAGGAGTAGCAACCATCTTTCAGTCCGATTTATTGACTAGTCCCAGACCAATCAATAGCTACAACTCTTTTGAATATTTAATCCTCAGTTTTCCTCATCCAAATTGCAAAGCACTAAAACCACTTCGTTTGTTGTTTTGTACCGTCCACCAGGCCCTTACTCTCAATTTTTAGATCAGTTTTCAGACCTTTTATCTGATTTAGTGTTAAATACAGATAAAGTTATTATAGTATTATAGTGGGGGATTTTAACATTCATGTTGACACTGAAAGTGATAGCTTAAATATAGCCTTTAATGGTACCTTAGACTCAATTGGCTTTACTCAAAACATTAACAAACCTACCCACGTTTGTCTTCATTCTCTGGACCTTGTGCTGACATATGGCATTGAGTGTAAAGACATAACAATATTTTCTCACAACCCTGTGCTGTCTGACCATTTTTTAATAACCTTTGAGTTTAATTTAACCGAGTACTCCACACCTGAAAGAAAATTTCATTATAGTAGATCATTATCAGACGATGCTGTAACAACCTTTAAAGAATCTGTTCCACTTTTAATTTGCTCATTATCACAGAAAAACACAGTGGAGGGCAATAATTTTGTTTCTTCCCCTTCACAAATTGATTCTCTTGTTCATAGTGTTACTTCATCATTGCGTGGTGCATTAGACAATGCAGCCCCCTTGAAAAAGAAGGTAATTATTCATAGGAGGCTAGCTCCCTGGTTTAATTCAGAGCTGCGTACTTTAAAGCACAATGTTAGAAAATTGGAGCGAAAATGGCGCTCTACACACCTAGAGGATTCCTACTTAATCTGGAAAAATAGCCTACTGTTGTATAAAAAGACACTTCACCAAGCTAGAACAGCTTATCCTTAATAGAGGAGAACAAGAATAATCCTAGGTTTCTCTTTAGTACAGTTGCTAAACTTACACAGAGTCATTGCTCTGTTGAGCCATCCATTCCCTTAGCTCTCAGCAGTCATGACTTTATGGGATTCTTCCAAAATAAAATTGATTCTATTAAGAAGAAAATCTTTGACACACTCCCAGAGATGATTACTTCATCCTCAACAAGTGAGACAACATTGGAAATAACTGTAGAACCTGATCTGTGTTTGGACTGTTTTGATCCTGTGGAGAGCTTTTAAGGTAGCTGTAATTAAACCTTTGCTTAAGAAACCTTCACTTGATCGAGATGACTTAATAAATTACAGACCTATATCCAATCTTCCATTCTTATCTAAAATTCTTGAGAAAATAGTTGCTAACCAAATGTGTGAGCATTTACACAGCCATGACCTGTTTGAAGAGTTTCAGTCGGGCTTCAGAGCTCATCATAGCACTGAAACAGCTCTGCTGAAAGTCACTAATGGTATTCTTATGGCCTCAGATAATGGACTTGTGCCTGTACTTGTCCTGTTAGATCTCAGTGCTGCATTTGATACAGTCGACCATAATATTCTCTTAAAAAGGCTGGAATATGCTGTAGGGATCAGGGGAACAGCACTAGGTGGGTTTAAATCTTATTTGTCTGACAGTTTCCAGTTTGTTCATGTAAATGATAAATCATCTTTAAACTCCAGGGTTAATTGTGGAGTACCACAGGGTTCAGTACTTGGGCCAATTCTCTTTACTATCTATATATGCTTCCAATAGGTAAAATTATCAGGAAGCATAGAATAAATTTTCACTGTTACGCTGATGATACTTAGCTTTACTTATCCATAAATCCTGATGAGCCCAACCAGTTAGATAGACTACAAGCATGTCTTGAAGACATAAAAACTTGGATGACTTTAAATTTTCTGCTTCTAAATTCAGACAAGACAGAAGTTGTCGTCTTTGGACCGGAGTCTTTAAAAAAGAAACTGCTTAGTCAATCACTTAACCTGGATGGCATTAAATTGACCGCCGGTAATAAAGTAAAAAACTTTGGTGTTATTTTTGACCAGGACATGTCATTTAAATCCCATATTAAACAGGTTTCTAGGAGTTCCTTCTTTCATCTCCGGAACATTGCCAAAATTAGAAATATCCTGTCCAGAAGTGACGCTGTCCATGCATTTGTTACTTCAAGGATGGACTATTGTAATTCTTTACTATCAGGATGTCCACAAAATGCAGTTAAAAGCCTTCAGCTGATTCAAAATGCTGCAGCAAGAGTTCTGATGAAAATTAAAAAGAGAGATCATATTTCCCCTACTTTAGCTTCCCTTCATTGGCTCCCTGTTAAATCCAGAATAGAATTTAAAATTCTCCTTCTCCTATATAAAGCCCTTAATGATTTAGCTCCATCATACATCAGAGATCTGATTGTTCCATACGTTCCTAACAGAGCACTTCGTTCTCAGACTGCAGGTTTACTGGTGGTTCCTAGAGTCTCTAGAAGTAGAATGGGAGGCAGATCCATTAGTTATCAGGCTCCTCTCCTGTGGAACCAGCTCCCGGTTTTGGTCCGTGAGGCAGACACCCTGTCTACTTTTAAGGCTAGGCTTAAAACTTTCCTTTTTGATAAAGCTTATAGTTAGAGTGGCTTAGGTTATCCTGAGCTATCTCTGTAGTTATGCTGCTATAGGCTTAGGCTGCTGGAGGACATAATGACCACTCTCACCCTCTTCGCTACATTCTCACACTACTCTACAATTTTGCATTATTTGCTGTTATTTCAGCTTTTAACTTTGTTCTCTCTCTTTTCTCTTCCTAGAAGCTACACCTGGCCTGACTCTGTGTCTACCTGTGACACCTTTCTGGAGAGGGGAATCGTCCAAGCTTCTGCTGGCAACAACTTAATGCTCACCCTCTACCGTTGATCCACATTGCCCTGTCTTTCAGTGTTTAACCCTTTCTCTCTCCTAGACATAGCTACTGACTGAGCTTTTACTGTAACTAACTCTCTGTGCTTTCTCTAACCTTGAAAACTGCCTCAGAGTTTATCTGTTGTTTCTTTCTAGGTGAAACGACTAAAGGAGCTACATCCATTAACATTTACTTTTCCTTCCCATAGAAAGTACTCCTGGATCAGTCCTTCTTTGTTCTCTTTGTGTCTCTGCTCTGTTTTCTCTAACCCCCAGTCGGTCATGGCAGATGGCCGCTCACACTGAACCTGGTTCTGCTGGAGGTTTCTTTCTGTTAAAAGGGAGTTTTTCCTCTCCACTGTCGCTACATGCATGCTCAGTATGAGGGATTGCTGCAAAGTCAACGCCAGTGACTGTCCACTGTGTCTACATGGTCATCCGGGAGGAGTGAATGCTGCAAATCTCTGACTTGATGCAATCTGCTGGGTTTCCTTAGACAGAAAAAAGTTTTATCAAAGTTGAATAAATAACTGAATCTGACTGCACTGTTCAATGATTAGGATTAATTGGAATGTATGTACCTGAGTTTTTTGAAGTGCCTTGAGACAACATGTGTTGTGAATTGGCGCTATATAAATAAACTGAATTGAATTGAATTAAAAATAGTATTCCTTCATGTTGACCTTTACTTTTGCTTAAAACACTGTTATGCATGAGAAGACTCTTCATGGTATGAAGCCAAGTTTACATAATTAGCAGTTTCAATGAACTCCAGGGGGGCGAAATGTGTTGATTTGCATGTTTCACAACCTGAAACCAACCCCGAGCCAGCAGGAAAGGCAACATTCCACCTAAAATGGAAATTAGGTGAAGTAAGCATCATTACCATACAAATATCAGGGTTTTTGAATGAGAAACCAAAAGTTCCAGTTTCACTTCACCCCTCTCTAATCTCAAACTTGTTAAGTGTACATAACAGCTTCAAGTCCAACAAACAAACTGTCCTTTAGAACTTCCTTAACAGATAACTAAAACATGGGACTCTCCAGGCTCTCTGAAGGCTTTTAATTTTTTTTTTGGATTTTGGCAGCCTTTTCATTCATTTTTAATCCATAGCTGGGTATTTTAAAAGGACAGGGTATTCCTGGTTAACGTCTTTAAAGCTAAAGCAAATTATCTTGTGATGTCACATCTCAGCATATTTTTCTGTTGGTAGAATAGCTAGCCACTACTACTGTGTAGAGCCATGGCAGATCCAGGCTTCGACATGAGAAAAAGTGTACAGTTTAGACATGAAAAGGCTAGTGGCAACAAAGTGGACCACTGTTATGTTAACACGAAAATACTTGTGTTACCCGCAGCCAACTACAAAGACAATTTGTTTCCATTTTTATAGTAGAATATAAAAAGCATCGAAGATAAAAATTGTTTTTGCTGTTTAAAAGACACAGCAGTGACACAGCACTCCCCCTTCCTTTATCCACACACTGCCTGTGCCTCTTTCCATCAAATATTTACAAACAAAGAGACATCTTTTTTGCTTTATTATTCAGAAAATGGTCACATTACCGACACAAATGTACAACAATATGAACACATAAAGCATGTGACAGATTAATTGGACTTTAAGGGGATTAACATGTTTAAACCAATTAGATCCAACACAGTCACCATGAATGAGGACAGCAGACTGGAAAAGATGTGGACAAATGTTATTCTAAGGGAGCCTTCAGTACCCATGAACTGTACATTTTTTGGAAAAACTGAGAACAGATCAGACTCCTGGTCTGTCTCGGGCTTTTAAAATTTAAATATGATTCATTTTCCTACAAGTTATAACTCGAGAGATTTTCAAATTGATTTTTGTGATTTTTCTGGTCAATACTGTTAAACCTCTCAATAAACAAAAACACACAAAGGTGTTTTACTCAACCCCTTATGTAACAGCTTGCTTTTGTAACTTGCTCTGAAACCCTGGGGCCCCGACCAAACATTTATGGTCTTCTCAGCCACTGAACACTGACTTTTACAAGTATGTTTGGGCAAAATGATCGACATTCCTGATCTCCAAAAGGTGCCCCTCTCTGGGTCTTCCCAGCTGCTCTGTAAAACACTGCTGAAGTACAGAACATGCTGTACCATAAGGTATCCTTCAGATGGGTACAACCACAAAATCTCAATATCTGAATATGACTTTTAAATGCTGACAAGCATTAAATATGACAGCAAAGCAGAACGCAGCAAAGCCTTGGAGACATTGGAAAAGTTCCTTAGAACCTTTTTCTACAGTGAAAATGCCTCAACTTGTAGAAAGATTATCCATGCGGTCAATAAAAATAGAAAAATGGATGCCTGAAGTAATAGGTACGCACATGAGGAAGAAAGGAGCTCACAGAGCTTTGGTCTGGTTAAGACAGAGGCCCACGGCTGGCACGCAGCAAGAGGACAAAATGTTCCCAATGAAAGCCTCCCTAAGCCTTGAACCAGGAACCTTCATTCTCCAGCAGTGGAAGCGGCTGGGAGGGTGGGGATAGAGGATGGGTCAGATTGACGGACAGGGGGACCTTTGAAATAAAAACATGCTCCAGATTTTAAATATTCTGATTTCACCTGAAGGTAGCTCTATGTACAAGATTTTCATTGTGTGGACTTTAAAGCCACAAACAGAAAATACACAAATGTTATTTAGAAATATAGGTTGTTCGGTAAAAATCATAACAGTAGATTTATTAGTAACTGTGATAACAACATAACAATATACAAATATTTATAAGGGATAGTGGAGTCACATAAGTGCTAAATTCTCTCAGAGATGAGACCACTAGAACCAACAAAGCAGATGACCTAAAGGCCACTATGAAAGCAACATGGGCTTTCATTATATCTCAGCAAAACCACAGGCTGATCGCCTCCATGTCAAGCCGCATTAATGCAGTAATTCATGTCAGACTTTTCAGAAGTCTGACATTTCTTTAAAAAAAATCCTTTTTTATTGATCTTATGTATTAATTATCAAAATAAGAAATAAAGGCTTGAAATATTTCACTCTATGTGTAATGAATCTATAGAATATAATATCTCACGATATTCAAATTTTTTGAACTGTACACACACACACACACACACACACACAAACAATCGCACGCACAAGTATCTATTATCTTGTGTCAACTGTTGATTACAAAAAAAAAAAATCACTGACTTATTAAACAATATTACATAAGTTGTTAAATATTTGTTTTTATAACCAAGCAGATTCTACATAATCCTAGAGAAATAAAATCAGGGCTCCACTTTGTTCCATCAGAAGACTCATCCATTGCAGGTTTTAAATCTTTTCACCCTGCTGTAGTCAGCTCCCTTCATTTTACCAGCTCCTGACATAAATATACCCCAGCAGCAGGTCCAACAGCCTCCCT
The DNA here is from genome assembly GCA_036173005.1 of Crenichthys baileyi. Classification (NCBI taxonomy): domain Eukaryota; kingdom Metazoa; phylum Chordata; class Actinopteri; order Cyprinodontiformes; family Goodeidae; genus Crenichthys; species Crenichthys baileyi. Next base: position 263,902 of record JAHHUM010000604.1, read on the forward strand.
ACTCCTCTTAGAGTGATGAAGTCACTAATCCTTCTTTCCAACAGATGACAGCTTTTCCACTTGAAGTAGTGTTAGCCTGTTGCATAACCATCTATGCTATCATGCCACAAGAGAACAAGGCCAATCTGAGGCAGTAAGCAAACATGCAAGGGCATCCTCAGTGCAGTTCTCCCCCTGCCCTGAGCAGCTGGGTGGTGTTATGTCACACCGTGAGCATCCTATTATAATGAAGAGTAAACAGAGAATGGCTGAAAGGACCGGTGAGCTAACTGTCAAAAAACAAGAACTTAGTCCCGGTCACTGGAGAGTTCAAGTTCAAAGAGACAGCTGGTTCGGGTCACTGAGCATCCACTTAGCGGCTGTTTGATGTCATACAAGGAGTTTCCGCACTAAATAACAAACTGAGACAATCAAAATCTTACAGGGACACTGTCCTGCAGTGCCAACATGAGAAACAAATTTTATTGTAAAAAGTTTAGAGAATTCAGGGAAATTCGTATGCAAGATTAAAATAATCTACGTAGTTTATATGACTAACCTACCTACTGCAGCTAAACTGATAACCAAAATCAATTAACAGAAAATAATCAAAATACAAATATTCAAACTGTTACACTTCTGTTATGTTGTAAGAGTGCTTATACCCTGGGTGGTGTAGTTGTGAAGCTCAAGTCTTAAATATGTCAAATATGCTTGAAAGAAGTTGTCAAAACTGTGCAACTAAAATCTGTTCAGAAATGTTCTTTGACCTAAATGCTTTGTTTTGCTTTAAGATCTATGTTATCTAGTTTACAATGAGGTCAAATTTTTTTTCTGCTTTTACCATCTATTGGACTACACCACACCAGACATCATAATGCTGGTAGTGACATAAAACAAATATGTCATGGAACATTTCAGTGCAATTTTTTTTATTTTTCTCTACTTGTCAATAAAGGCCAAGTTAACCCCTTTTCAACCCTGGAACTGTGGTCTTCTCCTTCTGCAGAGCTGTCTGCATAAAACCATGAAAATTGAAAAATAATAGAGTTCGCACTCCACTAAGTTATGTGAAAAAGTTTACATGAAAAGAAAATGCTTTATATTCATTTTCAGACTTAACAGGTAGCAGGAACTCCCAAGATGCCGGGCCGAGATCAGGCAGCGGTTACTAGGAAGTCCCAGTCCAACAGCCAGACAAGCTTAGCTTAGCATATAAGCTGAGCTCCACTGCTCCGAAAACTCTGAAAGAGCATTTCAAAATAGTCTCATTCTTGATGGACTGACTGCACAGATGAATCTTTGAGGTCTTCTTTCTAGGTTTTTAAAATCACTATGTTCCCACCAAGGATGACAACACTCCCAGGCAAAGGGGTGGTTCCAGACACACAGCAGACAAAGAAATCGACAGGTCAGATTGCAAGAGCAAGAAGAAAAGCAATGCTTATATTCTGTGGAGAGATCTGCCCATAAATAATCTCTCAACAACCACAATGACAAAGCTGCATCACTTTTAAAAGGGAGAAACTGCTTTACTATTTTTCTCTGAGTTGACAGTGTATAAACCAGCACATCACCACCCCTGTAGACTGTAGTAAAAAACTATATCTCTCTAAGTGGAACACTGTGGTTCAGCAGAGTTAAAAATATAAATTTGGGGGCTTTTGCATCACAGCCACTGACAAGAGATGTTTAGCTTCTAACTCTGTATGTTGAGCTGTTATCTCAGTTTCTGCATGATTTACTGAATGCAGCAATCCATCTTGTGTTGATGAATAAACTGCATATTGACATCAGATCACTGTTAGCTAGCATATTTTAATAATAGCAATTTTACTTGTATTTGAGACAGCTGAATAAATAATAAAGAAATGTATTGCTCCACAATGGAAAAGTAGAGCTTGGAACTGAAAAAAAGCCAGTGCATTACTAATAGGCTTGTCAAAACTGTCAGAAAACAGAACAGAAATATCATTAGGAATGACTCCTAAAACAAGAAATCAAAATTCTAAATAAATGATTTCAGACATTTCAGTTCACTGCCAATTGTTACATCACACCACATTAAGAACATCCAATGCTAAAGATATTTAGTCATCTCTGACCAAACACCTTCTTTTGTGATTCACTCACACATCCCAACTGTTATAATCAAACAGACTGTTTGCCTTCAGGCACAGGCTGTACCTTTCCTGGTTCTCAGTGTCAGTTAAAATGTTGTCTTCTGTTTCTGATCAAACCTCGTTACCTACAATCAGGCTTAGACACATGTCAGTCCTGTTAAGATGCATCTCTTTTTGTCCTAAAAAACGCAGGAATGGTAATTAACTTGAGTAAAATGCCACCATCTCATTTCAACAGCTCACCTTTTGTTTCTACACATTCACTCCAGTAAATCCTGTTTCACCCACAATGAGGGCAACACTCAGGAGCTGAAGTTAAGTTTAGGATTAATTAGAAGAAAAACAACTGAGCCAACATATGGACCGGAGCCTACTTATGGGGTAAGAACACTGTCAAAAACAATGTGTATGTAAAGACGTAAATGTGTGCTTATTAGACAATAGTTGTGCATACGTAAAATCCAAAAGGTATTGTATATTTTCTCTATAAGAATACAAAATAAAATGTTACAGCTTCAAGAAATTACAAAGGCAAAGTTCAAGTTTACAGTTGTGGTTTATTCTTTACGAATACAATATGCAAAAGTAAGAACAATGCTTTAATTATAATACTCTTGATTTCTCCCCCTATCTCCCCTCTGTTCCTAATATTCCTTTTAGACTGAATTATCTCCCATTGCCTTTTTCCGTCATTCAACCCCGGCACTACCTTTACTGGCGGTGAGGAGTGTGACAGCGCATGCATATTGTATTCATAAAGAATAAACCACAACTGTAAACTTAAACTTTGTCTTTGGTATTTTTTGAAGCTGTAACATTTTATTTTGTATTCTTATAGAGAAAATATACAATACCTCTTTTGGATTTTACTTACGCACAACTATTGACTAACATGCACACATTTACGTCTTTACATATCCATTGTTTTTGACAGCGTTCGTACCTCATACCTATTCAACAAAATGTAGTTCCAACCCATCAAAAAAGCACAAACAGTCAATAGCCTACTATTATTAAGACCTTTGCCATGTAAGAAACATTCAGCAATGATTTTCAATTTGCAATATTATTAACATGTTATTGAAAAAAAAGACTTTAAAAATCAAATATCAACACTGGACAAAAAATACAGGGAAAAGTTTTGATATTTTGACCAAACTTAAGACCTTAAGCTAGCATATGATTATCCAAGGTTTTTTAATGTAGAATGAAGTCCACAGCCTTAAGTAAACATGTGGACAAAGTGAAATTCCCATGCCATTTAAAAATATAAAAAATTGTAGATTACATTTTGTTACATTATTTTAGGTTACTTACTTAACTAGAGCTTAGACATTACAATCAGACTTGTAAAATATTTTTCTTTTTCAGGGCAACAGAGTCTTGATCATTATTTGCCCATTTCACCGTCAGCTATTTGACAAAATTTGTTTTCACCATATTTTTACTTTTTATCTTTTTAGCATATAGAACATCAGTAAAATCACAGTATAATCATGGAAACCTCACACAATGGAATAATAATCAATAATAAAACAATAATATTTATGAATCCAGTTTATGGAGGCATTAGAGGGCAAATCTTTTCCCTCTCTCAGCAGTCTAACCCCTTTTTGCACTGGTTCTATTTAGCCCGGCTCCACTCCACTCCACTCAGCCCGCTTTGTGAGTTTTTCCATTACCGTTTTTTTCAGTACTGGTGCCTACTTTTTTGGTCCCTGCTCCTGAGCAGGTACGAGGCGAGGCTTCAGCCGTGTCATTAAGAGTAATGGTGTCAGCTCAAAGGACTGATGTTTTCAATCGTGGGTTAACAACGGCTGAGCTACTGCCAGAAATTCCTGAGTCACAGAGAACTGCATTCTTACAGGCATGTTTACTGTAATTACTACTAAAATTTAAGAATGAGAGGCAGCCTACCTGGAAAGGAAATGGGCCCTTCTTTGATAGTTTAGGGTAGACAAGGAAAGGTCTGGAGATGTTCGTCATGCAGCACAAATGACTTGATCCATCCGCATTTCCAGCTGGAAAGCATCTGGTCGGTCCTGAGGGTTTACAGCAAGCATGTCCAGAAGAAGTTTCTTTACCCCCTCAGACATAGAGCTTCTGGCCTTCTGAGGGATGTGGAGGACCATCTTGGGGTTCTCCAGCAGAGCTTCCCCAACAGGTATGATCTCAGAGCCCTGCCGAACGTAAGTGCCCAACAGTTCACGCTTCGACTCTGCATCAATGAATGTTATACGTTCGATCATTGCCCAAATGATGATGCCAAGGGCAAAGATATCAGCTTTAGCTGTGTAGTGGCCCTCCCAAACCTCCGGGGCCATGTAGAAGTCTGAACCACAAGCTGACGACAACCAGAACTTGTTTATGTTGACAATGATGTTCTGGTTGCTCCCTTTTCCACCAGCTTTTGCTGTACGATCTTCTTCACTGTTCTTAACGTTTAGTCCAGCACAAACTTTACTGAGGCCAAAGTCTGCCACCTTAAGTACAGGAGAACCAGATTTCTGTGAGATGAGAATGTTGTCTGGCTTCAGATCCCGGTGGACAATGTTATTCTTGTGCAGGAAAGCAATGGCACTTGTTAGCTGGAGCATGAAGCTCTTATTGGTCTGGGGGTCGGGTCGCCGAGACAAGATGTATTGGTTCAGGTCTCCACCTTCGCAAAACTCCATGACAAACCAAAGATAACATGGCTCCTCTGGGTAACCAATGATGCGCTCCCCTAAACAGTAAAAAGAGATAACGTTTCGTTAAAACGACAAATTGCCTAAATTGTGAAAGCAAAAAAAAAAAGGTTTGAGAGCGATTCATAAATCTAAAAGCAATGTAACCTTTTGGGAAAGTTACACATGAAAATGTTTAATGTGATGGCATTAAAATGCCCCCCATTCTCTCCACACATTAAGATGTCTCACTTCAACCTCAAAGACTAAGGTAAAGAACAAAGTAATGAGCAAAACTCAAATCTCATTTATTTACCTACATCCAGATTTCAATTCCGTGTCTTGTCAATACTTCTTTAGGCTTTATGAAGGTCTTTCCAAGGTTTTTCTTAGACTGCTTTTTTTAAAACTTATTTTCAGACCAGTACCTAACTATATCATGCAGTTAGTGATTAAAAGAAAATGACTAAACACATGGAGGGCAAAATAACTGTGATGTCTAGAAACAATTTCAAGCAGATAATTCATGATAAAATGGTAAATGGCCTGCACTTGTATAGCGCACTGTCAAGTCCCCAGAGACCTCAAAGCACTTTACACTACAATCAGTCATTCCCCTGTTCATACACATATTCACACACTGACAGTGGTGAGCTACAACGTAGCTCACAGAAGTGAGGCTGCTATAGACAGGCGCCTCCAGGACCTCTGACGACCATCAGCGGGGGATCGAACCGGCAATCCACCGGTTACAGGATGAACTCCTTCCATCATCCTTCAGTTGATCCTCTGCTGTACAGTGGTCTTCTTAAAAGCCAATAAAAGAAAGAACAAACTGTCTCTGTGACAGGCTGCTAGAAATGGGGCCTTTCCACCAGTGGTTCCAGTACTCAACTAGAGCTGATGTCAGAAGAACTGGCTTGCTTTCCCGCCATTTAAGAGCCAAGCCAGAGACACATTTAAACTTTGTTTCAAATGCCTTCTCTAGTAGAACAGTTGATCATCCCCCTGCTTTATTCTGTTTTTTGTAAAGGACTGTAGAGCATGGAAACAGTTTACCAGTTGCCCTAAACTCACCACCTTGATCTATTAAAGCCTTTTTTTTAAATCAGCAGTGATTGCAACACCTTGCAGTCTTAATTGACTGATCTCATATCTGCACCAGCAGCACTGGACGAGAGTTAAACACAACTTTTAGAGCAAGATTCATAAACACCGGCTGGTGATTTTTAAAGATTAACAATATTAAATAACTAAGTTGGAAATTATGTCTATGGATTTAACTGAAAAGGTCAGCTGTGGGAGTAGCTGTAAGGAGTGTACTGACCTTTTAAAAGTCTTATTTTGAAATAAATAAAATGCAGCAAGATAAGAGACAGCCAGATTGTGCTGTATTTTTACTATTTTATTTTTCAAATATGACAAAAACAAATTATCAGCCAATTATCAGCACTCTCAGCTGTATTCTCAAATACAATATATAAATCTGAGACAATATTAATAATAATAATCAATACATAATTTTATCACCAGCAATGTCATAGTAGTTGCTTTTTTATTTTCAAGCAAACACGATTAGACCATGTTACACATGCAAAACATAAACTCAAAAATTCTAACGACCCTTTCAGATCATGGTTCCAGGATAACCAGGCCACCACTTAACGGCCTTTGAAGAGCCATTTCATATTCATGTCATACAAGTTTTACCAACTGGGAACACATGCAGTTTGTTCTTTTAAAACATGCAGCCAAATTACAGAACCAACAATACAGTTAGATAGACTACAAGCATGTCTGGAAGACATAAAAACTTGGATGACTTTAAATTTTCTGCTTCTAAATTCAGACAAGACAGAAGTTGTCGTCTTTGGACCGGAGTCTTTAAAAAAGAAACTACTAAGTCAATCAATTAACCTAGATGGCATCAAATTGACCTCCGGTAATAAAGTAAAAAACCTTGGCGTTATTTTTGACCAGGACATGTCATTTAAATATCATATCAAACAGGTTTCTAGGATTTCCTTCTTTCACCTCCGGAACATTGCCAAAATTAGAAATATCCTGTCCAGGAGTGACGCTGATAAACTAGTCCATACATTTGTTACTTCAAGGCTGGACTATTGTAATTCGTTACTATCAGGATGTCCACAAAATGCAGTTAAAAGCCTTCAGCTGATTCAAAATGCTGCAGCAAGAGTTCTGATGAAAATTAAAAAGAGAGATCATATTTCTCTTATTTTAGCTTCCCTTCATTGGCTCCCTGTTAAATCCAGAATAGAATTTAAAATTCTCCTCCTCACATATAAAGCCCTTAATGATTTAGCTCCATCATACATCAGAGATCTGATTGTTCCATACGTTCCTAACAGAGCACTTCGTTCTCAGACTGCAGGTTTACTGGTGGTTCCTAGAGTCTCTAGAAGTAGAATGGGAGGCAGATCCTTTAGTTATCAGGCTCCTTTCCTGTGGAACCAGCTCCCAGTTTTAGTCCGTGAGGCGGACACCCTGTCTACTTTTAAGGCTAGGCTTAAAACTTTCCTTTTTGATAAAGCTTATAGTTAGAGTGGCTTAGGTTATCCTGAGCTATCTTCCTTATTTTACCTCTGCCTTCCTCCCTCCCTGTTGGCTGGAGTAAGGGGGAGTCAGGTTTAGCCTAAACCGGCTCAGTTATGGTTGAGGTGCAAACACACCCTCCATTTCTGCTACCTGTGTGACCCCTCTCTTTTCCAATGGTTATGGTCAATCTGATAGAGAGAGGTATCCCAATCGTTGTGGTTTTTAGTATAACAATGGCCATCAGTGGGCTCTAGATGGACAAACTGTCTACTTTTAAGGCTAGGCTTAAAACTTTCCTTTTTGATAAAGCTTATAGTTATAGTGGCTTAGGTTATCCTGAGCTATCTCTGTACTTATGCTGCTATAGGCTTAGGCTGCTGGAGGACATAATGACCACTTTCATCCTCTTCGCTACATTCTCACGCTACTCTTCAATTTTGTATTATTTGCTGTTATTTCAGCTTTTAACTTTGTTCTCTCTCTTTTCTCTTCCTAGAAGCTACACCTGGCCTGACTCTGTGTCTACCTGTGACACCTTTCTGGAGAGGGGAATCGTCCGAGCTTCTGCTGGCAACAACTTAATGCTCACCCTCTACCAATGATCCACATGGCCCTGTCTTTTAGTGTTTAACCCTTTCTCTCTCCTAGACATAGCTACTGATTGAGCTTTTACTGTAACTAACTCTATGTGCTCTTTCAGACTCTAAACTTGAAAACTGGCTCAGAGTTTATCTGTTCCTTTCTTTCTAGGTGAAACGACTAAAGGAGCTACATTCATTAACATTTACCTTTTCCTTCCCATAGAAAGTACTCCTGGATCAGTGCTTCTTTGTTCTCTTTGTGTCTCTGCTCTGTTCTCTCTAACCCCCAGTCGGTCGTGGCAGATGGCCGCTCACGCTGAGCCTGGTTCTGCTGGAGGTTTCTTCCTGTTAAAAGTGAGTTTTTCCTCTCCACTGTCGCTACATGCATGCTCAGTATGAGGGATTGCTGCAAAGTCAGCGCCAGTGACTGTCCACTGTCTCTACATGTTCATCCAGGAGGAGTGAATGCTGCAAGTCACTGACTGGATAGAAAAACTTTTTATTCAGTTTGAATAAATAACTGAATCTGACTGCACTGTTCAATGATTAGGATTAATTGGAATGTATGTACCTGACTTTTGTGAAGTGCCTTGAGACAACATGTGTTGTGAATTGGCGCTATATAAATAAACTGAATTGAATTGAATATGGATGAACTCTGTGTTGGGGATTTTCCCATATACCTATACCTGGCTGTGCTCTGCTTAGCCTTCTGCAAAAACCTCATTGTATAGACTAAAACACATTTTGGATCACACTAAAAAACATTTTTCATTTCATGAACCAGTTCAGAGTAAAACACAAAATAGATTTAACACTATAGATTCTGTTTTATCAATAGCTGATCTCTTTATATTGCCAAGTCTCTGCTGAGTTTTCAGTGCTTTAAAGTAAAACATCACTTTCCAACCAGACAAGTCTATTTTTATGACTGAGGAGTGACTTTGAGGTATCAGTGAAACTGGTTTTATAATACAAGGAGGAAACTGCGTCTCATGCGCATTGACCTGCCATGATAATTACTGTTGGGTTGTCATTTCAAGTCTGCTTCTTCACACTTCTGAAACTGGGTTAAAACAATCAGCAAAAAAGCTAAGAAGCTATTATGAATAACCTGAAATCATCAACACTGTTGCTGTGATCAATCATTGTCTATTAGTTTGCAAACTCTTTAATAAACATGACTGAAAGATTTTAGTAAGACAGCCAAAATGGTGACCCTTACATAACTGCACAGCTATTAAAAGAAGGGATGGAAACAGAGCAGTTTGGTCCAGTTTGAAACATGAATTCAACAGCTGGAACAGAGACAGCGACTGTGTGTGCGTGGATAAATAAAAATCACTAATTATACATTGTCATAGGAGAAAGAAAGGCAAAAATAGGTCAAACAGAAACCAAGACTGGAGTTGAATAAATGTCTAAATCATAATTCTGTGGCAAACCTTTGATGTATTTGACTTTAATGTTGCATGTGTAAATGTTTAGTCAGGAAGAAAGTCACCAACATGTTGCCAAGTAGTACACTGTGTTCTCTTTTGCGCTGGAGGAAGCAGTGGCTCTGTGGCTCTTCTAGGTGATGTACAGCGACATCACTGTCAGGCAGGAGGTTGCAGAAGAAAATCAGTATCACCGGAGTATAACATTTCCTTCAGTGGCAGTACAAACTCTTTGCAAACTATTTGGTTGTATAGAAAGATTAGCAGCCTGCAAGTTCTAATTTTATGTAGTTACATTTTATTTTAAAATAAAATGTCATATGCAGTTATTTCTTTCAGCTGATTTTGATAACACAAACTTGAATTATTTGTGCCTGTTTACCCCCCATCGAAAAATACAAAGGAAGATGGGCTGAATTTAGTGAATCAGGACTTTAATATGGTCAAAAAACCTAAACGTTTGGCTTTGAGTTTTTGCCATCGGTGGCAGCCATTAAGTTCCTAATTGAACAACATTTACATGGGTTTGGACAGTTGTTTCATGTTTTGAGACCTTTGTTTATGCACTGCATCTTTTAAAGAGGTGTTTATCTACAAACACTAGGACAGATACCTTTGAGAGAGGTCTCCACTAGGCGCAGATACTGCTTGGACTTCTTGTTACCGTGGCTCATCTTCTGCGCCAGGCCGTTCCTCTGCAGCACACACTCCTCTAGTTGAACCACATTCTGGTGTCGGTTCTCCAGGCTTGTCAGGGCCCAGAACTCGGCCAAGGCCAGTTCGATGTTTTCTGGGGCGTCGCACTGGAGCCTCTTCACCGCAACCCTGGCCCCTGTTTTCCTGGCCACGGCCTCGTACACCACTCCGTAGCTTCCCCGACCCACCTCCCGGAGCAGGCTGTACCGTGGAGTCACGGCCGCAGCCGTTCTGGAGGGATCACTCCTGAGGAAGGAGATAGAGAAACAGTCTTTGTCCTCTTCTTCGTCCATGGCCTCAGGGCGCTTGTTGTTGTTCTCCACTGTGAGAGAGCGGAGGACCTTCACCGCCTCCCGCTTCATCTTGGCGGCCACGCAGCGCCTGCCGCTCCGCATTCTACCGCTTGCCTTTCTTCTTCTCTTCCTGTCGCATATATCCATAACTTCTTTTTTGTAAAAAGCATGAAGCGATAACGTGTTTATCTCTCATTACTTTAGGTCTTACCAAAAATAAAGTTGGCCGTTCTTCCGTCTTACTGTACGAGGTGCGAAGAAGTTAAACCTCTGCCTGTTTAAAATGGCAGAAGTGTTGTTATTAAAATGCTAAAGTTGCTGATAAACCTGCTGATGCACCATAGGCTGTCAGTCCAGCCGTTCTAAATATGTTGGCTTCCTAAACAAAATGTTCCAGCTATCACAGAGAACAGAAGGCGTGGCTAACTGCAGCTCCGCCAAACACTGATTGGCGCAGAGACAAAATAGCTCCCGGAGGTGCAGATAAACATTTGTTTTTGCTTTAGATCTAACAGTTACCGTTAATAATAAGTTAGTGACTACGGTTAGACGCCTAATGTAAACAACGTGTAACATATTTTTATTCAGCATAATATTCATTGTTATGGTAGGTTTCTTCAATTGTCAACGTGGAAGTGGGCGCACGTGTACTCACACATGTTGCATACATCTTCAAATCTGGCAGATCATCGCTCTACATGTGGTTGTAAATGTTCTGAGTCATACCACCAGTGGTTTATGATAGATAGATAGATAGATAGATAGATAGATAGATAGATAGATAGATAGATAGATAGATAGATAGATAGATATAGATAGGTTTATTGTTGTGCTATACTCTTTCCATTATCAGATGATTAACTAAACAGTGCTCCCTTAGATGTCCAAAGCTTTGGATATTGTTTGATAATCTAACCCTGCTTTAAACCTTCCCACAACATTCTGCCTGACCTGTCTATTGGTCTTCATGATGCCGTTTGTTCACTAATGTTCTCTGTATACAAAACACCTGGATTTGTACTAACGCTTAACCACACATAGGGGGACTCTCATTAGGCATCTTCTAAAAGCAATTGGTTGCACGGATCTTATTTTATTTACAGGTATCAGAGTAAGGGGACTGATTGGCATACTTTTTATTATGATTTTTATTATGAAGACTACGTATCATTTTCCTTACACTTCACAATTATGCACTGCTTTGTATTGCTTTTTCACATAGAATCCCACTGAAATACAGCATTTGTATGAATACCTTTTAATTGTGTAACCGGAAGTGTTTTTAAGCAGCAGACAATAAAGTAACAGTGCATAAGAAAAAATGCAACAAGAATAAATACAGAATGGAAACTATAAAGTTTGATCATTAGGAAAGTAAATCAACCTTGTTATACTGTATCTAAATACAGATTAACAAGGCAGTATTTACAGTTAAATTTGACCTTCGTCAGTCTGCACATCCTCTTCTTTTTAAAATCATCCTGTCCAGTTCTGTATTTCACAGTAGCTTCCTCAACTGAAGTCAACCATCAACTCAGTACTGGTGATATTTGTGGGCAGATGGTACCTAGAGGAGCATTCCAGGAAGCTGTCCACCCTCCAACTCCAATTTTATCCAGGTTTATTATAATGAAAACATTTTTCCTAACTTTTGTTTGTATTTTTTAACATTCAGTAGATATCCTTGTCATTGTGATTACTATTTGTCACTTATGTCTTACTGGACGAGGTGCGGAGAATTTAAACCTCTGCCTGTTCAAAATGGCAGAAGCGTTGTTATTAAAATATACCACCAACACTGTTTACAGTGGGGAGGGTGTGCTGTTAACCTCAACTCGGGACGTTGTGGGTCGGTGGGCAGAGTACTTCGAAGACCTCCTCAATCCCACCGGCACGTCTTCCACTGAGGAACTGGAGCCTTGGGACCTTGGGCCTGGCCCCAGGGGTGGATGAGATTCGCCCGGAGTTCCTTAAGGCTCTGGATGTTGTAGGTTGTGTTGGTTAATGCGACTGTGCAGCATTGCGTGGATATCGGGGGCAGTTCCACTGGTTTGGCAGACCGGGGTGGTAGTCCCCCTATTCAAAAAGGGGGACCGTAGAGTGTGTTTCAACTATAGAGGAGTCACACTCTTAAGCCTCCTGGGTAAGGTCTGTTCGGGGTTCTGGAGAGGAGGGTCCGTTGGATAGTCGAACCTCAAATTCAGGAAGAGCAGTGTGGTTTTCATCCTGGCCATGGAACACTGGACCAGCTCTACACACTCAGCAGGGTCCTGGAGGGTGCATGGGAGCCCAACCAGTCTACATGTGCTTTGAGGCCTTGGAAAAGGCATTCGACCGTGTCCCTCAGGGAATCCTGTGGGTGCTTCTTCGGGAGTATGAGGTACCAGGCCCTTTGATACAGGCTGTTAGGTCCCTGTACGACCGGTGTCAGAGCTTGGTCCGCATTGCCGGCAGTAAGTCGGACTCGTTTCCGGTGGGGGTTGGACTCCGCCAAGGTTGCCATTTGTCACTAATCCTGTTTATAACTTTTATGGAAAGAATTTCTAGGCGCAGCCAAGGTGTTGAGGGGATCCATTTTGGTGGCCGTAAGAATCCGTCTCTGCTTTTTGCGGATGATGTGGTCCTATTGGCTTCATCAGCTCGTGATCTACAGCTCTCCCTGGAGCAGTTTGCAGCCGAATGTGAAGCGGCCAGGATGAGATTTAGTGCCTCCAAGTCCGAGGCCATGGCCTTAAGACGGAAAAGGGTAGTGTGCCGTCTTCGGGTCGGGTCGATCTACGTTCCTACCCTCATCTATGGTCGAGAGGAGCCAGTTGAGGTGGCTCGGGCATCTGGTTAGGATGCCTCCTGGACGCCTTCCTGGTGAGGTGTTCCAGGTACGTCCCACCGGGAGGAGGTCCAGAGGAAGACCCAGGACATGCTGGAGGGACTATGTTTCTCGGCTGGCCTGGGAACGCCTTGGGATTCCCCCGGAGGAGCTGGCTCAAGTGGCTGGGGAGAGGGAAGTCTGGGTCTCTCTGCTTAGGCTGCTGCCCCCGTGACCCAACCCCGAATAAGAGGAAGACAATGGATGGAATTTTTGTACACTCGAATCGATTAGTTTTGGTTTTAAATTTTATATTAAAACAAATAACAAAATCTATGTTTACCTCATAAATTTACCAACATGTCTTTCCTACAGCACAATTGTACAAACAATTATCATACTCTATCTTATCCAATAACCTGTAAAATCTCCAGTATACCGATTGGAACTGTTTGAGATCCCGAAAACCTCAGATAGATAAATAATTAGTATTCTTCTGCTTAATAAATTAAAATAACATAAATAATTTCAAACCATTTTAAAGACTATTTGATATTAATTTACACAGAATCAGCTTCCGTACCCAAATTGAGTAAGAGGTATCCCCTCAAACTAGCCATTACCTCGTTGTCAATGCATTTCAAGTGAATTCAAGTAAAGCCACCTCCACAGCAGATTTACCAGTCCTAAAACCACTCAAATTTCCAAAACTAGATAACTGTTTATTCAAATGTATTTGTTAAATGTATTCTACAATCACAAATTAAAAAAAAATTGCCTCTTGGTTGTAGCTACAAACTGCACCAGAAGAGCTAGCGTTTACTGTAACTCAAACTATTTGGACTTGGAAATAATTTAAAAACTCTACATAAATTCCAATTGTAATAGTAAATTAACAGTTTGGTTAAAGGTCTGTAAAATAACATTCTAGTGAGCCATGGCCAAAAGTCAGATATTAGACTTGTTTATTAAACTCAGAAATCCCCCTTTTTCACGCCCAGGTTTAGAAAACCAGTGATCTCGCCAGCCTTCCAGACTTACTTTCTTTTTATCCAAAGCAAGCTGTACAAAACACCATGACATGGTAATTATTTAATAGGTTTTAGAGAACATCACTTCATAACATCTCTTTAAAATGAATCCAATGTATACTGTTACCCAGTGTATCATGCAATCAAATACCATCCAAGTAAACATGTCCGTCAAATAGACTCACATATTCCTGAACAGACTTTCATGAAGATTCCCATCACCCTCATCAAAGTTAAGGCAAAGTACCTTAATTTCTGCTCCTTGTTTTGGATCAGCATCACCTGTTGCCTGTTAAAAGAGACTCAATTTAGCAAAACCTTTTTATAAATGAAAATACTTTCAGAATGATTTTAGGTTTACAACTTTATAGTATGAAACTTAATTCCATTAAGTCCATTTATGTTCAAAACCAAACAGCAGCTCAGTCAGTGCTGCTCAGTGGTGCAGTGGTCGGAACATTAACCTTACAGCGATTAGGTGCTGGGAACGAATTTCTGCCTGGCAAATTTGCATATTCTCCATGTACATGGGTGGTTTTTTTGTGGGTACTCTATTGTCTTCCACATTCCAAAAACATGATCGTAAGTCTATATGGTCTCTCAAAATTGACAATATGATTGTTCCCAACCTTAATAAGCTAAAAACCTATTTAAGAAACTAAAAATGTAACTTTAAATGTTTGGATTTGTTTATCCTTCCTTTTATAATGACAATAACATGGAAACATTTGAGATAAAAATAAGAACCATTAACTTCTAAAGGTGGGGTAGCCCAATCAAAAACAAATTCTTTAAAAATATTTTTGCTTTTTGTTTTTTTGTTTGTAGTTTTTTGTAGTTTTTTTTTTTTTTTACCTTTTTTACTGATTTCTGTTTAATTTGTCCTCCTAGTGTGTCTTTTGAGCTATTGTGTGACTGGTTAATTACTGAATAAATTCTTCAGTTGTATTTTGAATTATTGTTCTGTCATATCATCTATGTTAGACACTCCTAAATGTGCACAAATTATAAATTATGAAGAAGAATGAAAAACATTGAAATTGGTAAAAAATATCTGGTTATGTGCCATTAGAACACTCTGCTTGTTTGATGCTGTAATAAGTTATCAGAACTGACTGGATCACACTGACTTCTATTCAGCCCTTTGCTCTTGCCAGCAGGCAGAACTAAATATTTTAACACTGACCAATAAAATCCAGCAATTCTTTTGTTTCCTTTCTTGCTGTGCTGCATTCACAGTCCTGAATACCAGTCTGGTTGCTTTCCCAGAGTAGACATGTCCAATGTCACAGCTCAGCGGCCAGTAAAGCTTTATTTGTGAATCCTGTCAAAAGGGGAATAAACTGAGGCTTAGACCACTGCACTGAAATCATCTGGAATCAAAGGACACAGCACTGCAGACTCATCAGTGTGCACTAAACTGCATCCTGTTTTTGTTTCTCTGACAGAATAAAGACAGGTTTCAAGCTAATTTAGCCCAGGTTTAGTTATTATACAAGTTTACAAGTTTAGGTTCAGTTAAAGTCAAACAAGGATAGCTGAAATGTTTTTACTCTAGCCCCCCATGAATAGCTCACAAGGGCTCCTAGCTGAAAACCATGGTTAATGTTTAGCTTATGTTATAAGACGGAGCATCAGAAGCAGTAACAGGTTAAGACAGCTCTATCAACACTTTTTATTTCGTTCACTTAGTGTGGCGTTTGCGTCAAAATGGCTTGGCATGCCAAAGACAGCTACAAGAAGCTGGTAGAGAAGCTGCAGCTGAACAGCACATGAGTTGTATGGAGAGGCCTGTAACTCATTGCTGGACTTGGACAGAGTAGAGCTAGAGGAATAGCTGATTAAGACTAGAGCTGGGCCAATGATTTAGATCAGTTGTTCAATAGAATTGATTCCATCCTCGCTTCCTCTGCTGCCACCCCCTCCCGCCTTAATACCACTCAATTCTGCAGACTCCAACACTAGCACCTGATTATCTCAATCTTCCATATCAATTGCCTGATGGGCTCCTTAAGACATGCCCATAATAGAAAAGAACAATCTTGGGAATTTTGTTAGCAAACTTAAAGTTGGCCAGACCAAGTAAATCTCAAATAATTTGTATATTATGATTTTTTTTTTATTACACTTTTGTGCAATCAGGATGCTTATTTTATTAATATTTAATTAAATAACCATTCGGTCTGTCAAGTATTGTCCTGGGAATACAAGTTCAATATGGTGGTGGCATTAGGACAATAGATCAAAGAGTGATTTGAGCACCTGCATTATTGTAAAGCAAACTCTGGACAGATATGGAATACACTCACAACAACATCTCCTTAAAATCGAAGGATTTATTAACAAACAAAATTCAACTGCAAGTTAAACATATTTCAGGAAAAAAACTCTTTGCTAGGCTTGAAAAATTCAACTAAAACTCCCAAGCAAAATGAAGGAATAAAGAAAACTAAGGAACTATGTACTAATAAAGGAACAAGAGAACAAATAAAATTGATGTAATGGTGTTATTCTGATGTAGATGAGTACATGGAAATAGTTGTCCCCTATTTTATTTTCATGTTTATGCTTAAGGTCACTTTCCATTGGCAGAACAACTGTTTATGTCCTTCTTGCTATAATACAGTGTTAGATAGGTTTCGCCTGCAGCAGGCGCTCGGTACCTTTGGCTTCAGTAGCTGACCCCTCGTCAGAAGAAGTGTAGTCAGTACGTGATGAGACAGTACAGACAATGCACCGAGTGCACTCTTGTTAGGATTACCTTGCTTACTATTAGATGAGCTTTTGCACACACACCATATTGATAAAGTATAAATGCTAATGTTTTCACTTTTGTTAGGATAGGATAAGAATCCTCACAGATGCACATTATAAGGACAAATGACCTACAGTTTGACATAAAGTTTAGTGCATTGGGTTTGATTATGGAACACTCTGTAACCAGGGTGATTAGACTGCTGCAGCCACACTTAGATTCAGGGTTGGACACCTACTATTGCACACTCTATCAGATAGACACCAGAATGGTGACACATAGTCTACTGATAAACACTGAGGGAGTGTACATCCCTTGCAGGGAGTGCCAGACATAATAACCGTGTGTGACCTTTTTTCGGGGCTGATCCAACTTTGATGTAATGTCCTTAAAACAAGTCAAAATGAGGCTCAGTATTGTGTGTGGCCTCCACGTGCCTGTATGACCTCTCTACAATGCCTGGGCATGCTCCTGATGAGACGGCGGATGGTCTCCTAAGGGATCTCCTCCCAGACCTGGACTAAAGCATCCGCCAACTCCTGGACAGTCTGTGGTTGATGGAGCGAGACATGATATCCCAGATGTGCTCAATTGGATTCAGGTCTGAGGAACGGGCGGGCCAGTCCGTAGCTTCAATGTCTTCATCTTGCAGGAACTGCTGACACACTCCAGCCACATGAGGTCTAGCATTGTCCTGCATTAGGAGGAACCCAGGGCCAACCGCACCACCATATGGTCTCACAAGGGGTCTGAGGAGCTCATCTCGGTACCTAATGGCAGTCAGGCTACCTCTGGCGAGCACATGGAGGGCCGTGCAGCCCTCCAAAGAAATGCCACCCCACACCATTACTGACCCACTGCCAAACCGGTCATGCTGAAGGATGTTGCAGGCAGCAGATCACTCTCCATGGTGTCTCCAGACTCTGTCACGTCTGTCACATGTGCTCAGTGTGAACCTGCTTTCATCTGTGAAGAGCACAGGGCGCCAGTGGCGAATTTGCCAATCCTGGTGTCCTCTGGCAAATGCCAAGCGTCCTGCATGGTGTTGGGCTGTGAGCACAACCCCCATTTGTGGATGTCGGGCCCTAATACCATCCTCATCCTCATGGGGTCGATTTCTAACCGTTTGTGCAGACACATGCACATTTGTGGCCTGCTGGAGGTCATTTTGCAGTGCTCTGGCAGTGCTCCTCCTGTTCCTCCTTGCACAAAGACGGAGGTAGCGGTCCTGCTGCTGGGTTGTTGCCCTCCTACGGCCTCCTCCACGTCTCTTGGTGTACTGGCCTGTCTCCTGATAGCGCCTCCAGGCTCTGGACACTACGCTGACAGACACAGCAAACCTTCTTGCCACAGCTCGCATTGATGTGCCATCCTGGATGAGCTGCACTACCTGAGCCACTTGTGTGGGTTTGCTGGGACCCACAGCCATGGATTTCAACATTAAAACTCCGGTACACACTTTTCTGGAGTTTTCAAAATAAATTGCATTTAACCGACTTTCAGCACAGAAAGTCGGTTAAAACCTTTTTTTTTTTTTTTTTTTTTTCCTTTTTTTTTTTTTTCCCCCCCTTTTTTTTTTTTCCCCTCTTTTTTTTTTTTTAAAAAATTTTTTTTTTTCCCTTTTTTTTCTCCCCCCCTACTTTTTTTTTTTTTTTGGGAATCTGGCCCTCCCCCTATTTTTTTTTCCCCCCCCCCTTTTTTTTTCCCTTTTTTTTTTCTGGTTTTTCCCTTTTTTTTTTTTTTTTTTTCCCCTCCTCCCCCCAACCTTTATTTTTTTTTTTTTTTTTCCCCTTTTTTTCCCCTTTTTTTGTTTTTTTTTCATTTCCCCCCAATTTTTTCTTTTTTTTTGGGGGCCCGTTTTTTTTTTTTTCTTCCCCCCTTTTTTTTTTTTTCTCCTTCCTCTTTTTTTTTTCTTTTTTTTTAAAAATCCTTTTTTTCCCTTTTTTTTTTTTTTTCCCCCTTTTTTTTTTTTGGCAAAATTTTTTTTTTTTTTTTTCCCCCCTGGTTTTTTTTCTTTTTTTTTTTTTTGTACCCCCTTTTTCCCCCTTTTTTAAAAAAAAAATTCTCCCCTCCTTTTTTTTCCTCCTTTTTTCCTTTGGGTTTTTTTTTTTTTTTTTTTTTTTCCTTTCTTTTTTTTCTTTTTTTCTTTTTTTTTTCCCTTTTTTTCCTTTTTTTTCCCCTAATCCCCCTTTTTCTTTTTTTTTTAAAAAATTTATTTTTTTTTTTTTATAAATTTTTTTTTTTTTTTTTTTTTTTTTTTTTTTTTTTTTTCAATTTTTAATAAACTTTTTCTCTTTTTTTTTTTTTTGCATTAAAAAGGTGCCAAAATCAAAAATGAGTCCCAAGGATTGAAAAACCACCACTGGCCAAAAGGACCAAAAATGGGTTAAACAGTGTCCTTTAAGAAAAACCGGGAGTTCAAAATTTTTCTTTTAAATTTAAAAAAACCCAAGGGAGTTAACAATAACTTGCAAAATAAAAAATTTTGTGTTTTACTCATCGGTTTTTTTTTGGAAAATAATTTGGATTTGGGTTTTTCTTCTTTAACCTACGTAAAAATTTCTCATTCTTTAAGGGCGGTTTTTTGTAAAAAACCCCCCCCTTGAAAAAAATTGATTAATTTATTTGCCCCAAATTTTTTTGTCCTGATTTTAATTTTTTTATTTTTTTAAAGAACTTTTATTCCCAGTTAAAAAAAATTTTTAACAATATCCAAAATAAACCAAAAAACCCCCCAATTAAAATTGGAAGCAATTTTTTTTTTTTCCCTTTTGGGGTTTAAAAAAAAAATTCCTTAAAAAATAGGAAAATAAACTATTCTCCCAAAAAGATGAAAATTACGCAAATCACAAATATCCTTGAGAAAGGAGTAGCATTGTGACACTTAGAGCATATTTTTGTACGGGTTTCGATCAATTTTTTGCGTCCATTTCCAAAATAAAAATTTTTTCCCAAATATATTTTAGTAAAAAGAAATATATCGGACATACTTTGTTAATGTGTTGGTTTGAATTTTCAAAATTTGTTGTTGTTTTGTGTGTCCCCAAATGAGGGAATAAAACCCTTTAAAGGAGAGTGGAGATGCAGAAATTTGTTGTTGCTGATATCACCCGTTTGCTCAGATAGCGAGTGTTTTAAATAGTTTGACCTTGCTGCATGTGATGAAGGATTCGGGTTGGGAAATATTAAGATCCACTAAGATGCTCTGATTCAGTGTTCTTGGGATTTTTGTTTATCAGCGAAACAAAACCCGGAAGCTAAAAAAATACTTTTAGTTTAAAAACTGACCCCCAGATGGCCCTTCAAAGAAAAATGCCACAAGCTTTAGTCTCAAAAGCTGGGAGAGGATGGAGGAAGCGAAGCAAAATTAGTGGACCTGAAGGCAGATGAAAGAAAGTTTTTATCCCCCAAAACAGGGAAAAGACCCCCCCCCTTCAATACCTAATTTTTCATTTTCACTCACACAGCCCCCAGCGGGGGCAGGCTTCAGCAGCACCATCCGCACCTAGGGCGAGTCTCCCCTTTCCCAAAATTTTGCCAAATGTTCAAATTAGTTCCACAACCTTAACAGAAGTGTTTGGGGCGGATGGTCTCCAGTGGTGTCCTGCAAAACCCATTGCAGGAAAAACCCCCCAAGATGACCAAGGGACGGACTCAGCTGCCAAATGGTCAATTAGGTGGAAGGAGCACCTTCCGGGCTGATCGGCATCCTTTCTTTGACTCTGTGCACCCTAGGGGGCCCGGAAGACGACATGGTCTCATGACTCAAACCAACCCCGACCCCCCACCACTTGCACAGGGCCTTATTAGAAAGCTCTCATTTAAAACATGAGAAAACTTGCTTCCCTTTTACAAGGTTAGATCGGGGCTTCCCCCATTTTTATGAACCTAACCGCAAGACTTTTCCCGATGGGCGTGGCCACCTTGGGAGCATGGTGTCCGTTTCAAACAGCTTGAACCCTTGCTAAAGAAAGAAGTTTTGGGTCCGTAGCAAGGAGTCAAATATTTTATCGGTTGAAAATTTTTCTTGACTTTGTTTATCTTCTGATCGTGAGAAGCTAAGGGTTATTTGGAAAAAAACCCGCTAAGAGTGTTCATTGTTCCCAAAACTCTTCCTCCCAAAAAAAGTGACAGCTATCCACTCTCTGCCAGGCCTTAGAGAAAATTTCTATGTTTACAAGATGAAGCCCCTGCCCCTTAATGCTTTGAGAGTTTTTCAAAAACATATATTTTTGCATATTTTTATTTCCCCCTGTTTAAAGACAACTTATTTTTAGGGGTGTTATGCCCAGGCTTGAAAAAGACCACCTTTAATCCTTGTTTTTTTCACAAACCTCCCTGTTAGCGTTCGTATAGTGGCCATGCATTGCATAACAGAGAATCTATCTATGCAGGAGATTCGTAGATACTCAGTTGTGTGGGAAACACGTGTCCGTTCGACGAGCAGGAAAAGCAAAGTTAGGTGGTTTTAAAAATTTAAAAATGAGAACAGGGCCTAATAAAAACCAAAGTCATCTCCAAGGGTGCAACGAAACCCGGGGGGGGGAAAATGGGGCAGCCAAAACCCAAACCCCAGTTAAAAAACCTTTTTAAGGCAACAAACGAACTGTAAAGGGTTTGGGGGTAAAAAAGTGGAGCCACTCCCCAAGGTCATCACAAAGGAGGAGTTTTAGATGATCTGCAGGGTTTATAAAAAGAGGTAACAGCGTTTCCCAAAAAAGTGGCAAGCCGTTGCAGTCCGAACAACCCCGTAAAAACTATCAAACGGGGTTGAAATGGTAAATAATTTCCAAACCCTATTTCTGTTTTAATCTTTTTCTTTTTTTATGGTGTTGAACATGGGCTCACGGTGGCGCAGTTGGTAGCCTGTTGCCTTGCGCAAGAAAGGGCCTGGGTTTGATTCCCGGCCAGGGGTCTTTCTGCATGGAGTTGCATGCCCCCCCCCCCCCGTGCATGGGGGGTTTCCCCGGGTACTCCCGCTTCCCCCCACAGTCCAAAGACATGCCTGTTGGGTTTAAAATTTCACTCAAAATTGTCCTTAAAATTATTAATGGGGTTGGCATGGTTGTTTGTGGTTGCCCTGCGAGGGGCGGGCACCTGTCCAGGGTGTACCCCCCTCTCACCCTAGACGCTGGAGATAGGCACCATTTCCCCCGGGGGGACCCACTAGGGGAAAAAAGGGAAAAAAAATGACGCGGGTTTTTGAACTTGAGAATTAAAGGGTTTAAAAAAATTTATTTAGGGTTTAAAAATTTTACAGATTTTGTTTTTTTTTTTCTTTTTAAAAACATTTTTATTAGTTTTTAGCTCTCCCCGGGCCCCTCCCCTCGCTCCGTCCAAAACACTAACCTCTGAAAAAAAAGAACTTTTGAACTCTGCCTACCTACAAGACCCCAGTGCCCTTTTTCCATGGCTGGGACGGTTTGTTAGCCCCAAAGATGTGGACTTCATCTTATTCTGGGGGGGGAAGTGGGACCCACACCCATGTTTAACAAAAACTCCGGCCCACCTTTTTTTGGAGTTTTTTAAGCAAAAACTTTCAGCACAACTTCAGAAGGGGAAGGGGGGTAGTGGAGGACTTCCCATGATGCCACTGCCCGCATAAAACCCCCCACCTTTCTCTCCAAGGCGATTGACCATTGGGACAGGAGCAGGCCAAGCGCGCTGAGGTCTCTTTGCTGGCAAAAGACATAAACTCTTCAAACTGGATCATAGAGTGTCATACGATCACCAATCATATGCACAAGTTAAGTATGAGTGAATGACTGTTTGTGTACCCAGTATTCATTCATAAAACGTGAATTAAGGTACACGCCTGGCTTGACTTTCTCTCTGAGGCCTGCAGAAGCAAACGGTCCCAGGGAAGTTCCTGCAGAGACGCTGTCTCTACAAGCCGAATGAAGCGGTTTTCCTTTGCTGAGAAGAGGACAAGCAAGTATCCGCATCACCGTGTTAACCCATGTGGTCAGCGG
Organism: Crenichthys baileyi; assembly: GCA_036173005.1. Taxonomy (NCBI): domain Eukaryota; kingdom Metazoa; phylum Chordata; class Actinopteri; order Cyprinodontiformes; family Goodeidae; genus Crenichthys; species Crenichthys baileyi. Next base: position 286,802 of record JAHHUM010000604.1, read on the forward strand.
ACAGAACGGGCCACTAGCCACAGCTCCGGAGCTAACCCCTTTTGTTCACAGAGCGAACGCACCTTCACCCCCACCCACAGCTACGTTAGGCTAGCTGAAAGCTAACCACTTGTTGACTGTGGACGCTTCTTCAAACTTCGCCCCTTGGACAACGTTTCCTCACCACGGTTCATTAAGTTAGGTTTTGGGCAGTGAAAGATTTGGAATGAAATGATCTAAACGTTTTTCATTTTATGAAGTTTGGTTTTGTTTGTGTGAAACTCTGCTATCTTAATGCTAGCAAGCTATCTGCAGCACACATGCTCAGTTTGTATTCTGTGTTTGTGTGTTTTTAAAGTTAAGACAAACTTTATTTAAAGGGTGATTTTAAACACAGAATTGCTCATAACGCGCTGTCCGCGCTTATGCATTTTAACCCTTTTATTGATGGTATTTTTAAAGGTGTGTGTTTGATTCTGGTGCTAAGCTATCAGCTTCTTTTGTTAGCTCAACTGCTAACCGGTAAGAACATGTGCTTGCTGCTAAAGAATATTTAAACAGAAAGGTTTGAGTTTTCAGTTAGTGATAATAGTTCCTAAACATTTATTTTACTAAATCTGAATAACTAAGTAAACACCATTCAGCCCCATTTCTACAGAAAGATGTTGGCTCTTTCCAAATATTCCCTTAATATATTTTCTTCAAATTTATTTTAAAAATAGAAGAAGAGAAAATAGAAAGGAAATGAACCGGGCCTGCTCAAATCGTAGGAGTGGATGCAAAGTACCTGCGGGATTCGGAAGAGATTAGAGTGCTTGCCATGCACTGAAATAATGAGGTTGAACCGCAAGGTACAAGATAAGATTCAGAACAGCAATGCATTAGAATGATAGTCGAGCCATGAACACGTCGAGGATTGATGACTGAATGGGTGCCGCGAAAAGGCAGGAGAGTGCTTAATGGGGTATGCTGGTGAGGTGAGCCTTGCGAACAAGAGAATGACATATGGTCTATGAGGCGAGAATGGTGACTGGGTTCTGCGTAGGATGAATGATACTTCTATCGTGCGAGCGAAGAAGATGTACTGAGCAACGAAGGCATGAAAATGATGATGGGAATGCAGGTGAGTGAAGCTTGCGTAGGCATTAGAAATGGAGAATGGGGCCTGCGTGGGAAATGATAAATGTAATAGCCGAGAAGGCATGAAATGATGAATGGATTGCAGGTGCGAGGTGAGCCCGCAAGGCATGAGAATGGAGAATGGGCCGCACAAGGCATGCTGTGGTGATGAGCCCACCGTAGGCATGGAGCATGATTGTTATGACCAGGCAAGGACGAATGACGCAGCTGAACTGATGAGGGATAATAAAGAGATGAACAAAGAGTGAGAGGAATAAAGAAATGAGGCTGCGAGATGCTGGCAAAGGACCTTGAGAACGGGATCATAGAGATGAATTAAGATAAGACTATCTGTCTAAGAGTGATAAATACAATTTAAATGAAGGGGGCCATTCCATCACCAGATAATGAAAGTGTCCAGTGTAGTAAGTTTGGTGGCAGGACCGAATGGCAGAACACGGCGAGCAGGTTGGCAGGTCCTATGGTTCTCTTTATACAGTTTTTGCTAAACATTTACACAGATGATAGCTCTGGTTGACCCCGTCCATTCTCTTAACTCTTACATCATGACTTTATGGGATTCCTTCTAAATAAAATTGATATCCATTAAAAATAAAATCTTGAGGCATACTCCTGGAAGATGACATTACTTCATCCTCAGGCAAGTGAGGACCATTGGAAAATACTGTAGAACCTGATCTGTGTTTGGACTGTTTTTGATCATGATTGAGCTTCCTGAGTTATCAGAAATATTTAGCTTCATCTAACCTTCACTTGTATGTAGCCCCAATCCCACAATTATTTTAAGGAAGTGTTCCCTCTGATTACCACCACACACCCCCCCCCCCCCCCCCCCCCCGCCCCCCCACCCCCTCACCCACCCCCCCCCAATTTTGTATGATTAATCTATCTTTAGTAAATGGACATGTTACACAGAGGCTTTTAAGTGCTGTAATAAACCTTACTTAATAAACCTTCGCTTGATCGAGATGACTTGAAAATTACAGACCTATATCAATCCTTCCATTCTTATCTAAATTTCATTGAGACATATTGTTGCTAATCAATGTGTGAGCATTTACCAGCATGACCTGTTTGAAGAGTTTCAGTCCAGGCTTCTAACTCATCATAGCACTGAAACAGCTCTGCTGAAAGTTCACTAATAATATTCTTCTAGCCTCAGATAACAGAATTGTATCTGTATTGTTCCTGTTAATCTCAGTGCTGCATTTGATACAACATCACAATTTCGCTTAAAAGGCTGGAATATGCTGTAGGCTCAGGGAACAGCGCTAGTCGGGTTTAAATCTTATTTGTCTGACAGTATTCCAGTTTGTTCATGTATAATGATTAAATCAATCTTAAACTCGGTTAATTGTGGAGTACCACAGGGTTCAATACTTTGGGCTCCATTTTTTTTTTTGTTTTTTTTTTCCTCTTTACTATATATATGCTTCCATAGGGTCAAATTATAGAAGGCAGCATTGGATACGTTTTACTGTTACGCTGATGATACTCAGCCTTTACTTATCCATAAATCCTGATGCACCCCACAGGTTAGATAGACTACAATCATGTCTTGAAGATATAAACAATTGGATGACTTTAAATTTTTTGCTTCTAAATTCACAAGACAGAAGTTGTCGGCTTTGGACCGAGTCTTAAAAAAAGAAACTGCTTAGTCCAATCCTTAACCTGGATGGCATTAATGTGGGAACTCCGGTAAATTAAAAGTAAAAACCTTGGTGTTATTTTTGACCAGGACATGTCAGTTTAAATCCCTATTAAACAGTTTCTAGGATTTTCTTCTTCACACTCCAACATTGCAAAATTAAGAATATCCATCCAGGAGTGCGCTGAAACTAGTCATGCCATTTGTTACTTCAAGGCTGGACTATTGTAGTTTCTTTTACTATCAGGATGTCCACAAATGCAGTTAAAAGCCTTCAGCGATTCAAAATGCTGCGCATAGTTCTGATGAAAATAAAAAGAGATATCTATTTCTCCTATTTTAGCTTCCCTTCATTGGCTCCCTGTTAAATCCAGATAAAATTTCAAAAATTCTCCCTCTTCATATAAACCCTTATGATTTATCTCCATCCATACATCAGAGATCTGATTGTTCAATATGTTCCAACAGGGGAACACTCGTTTAAAAGAAAAAACAGCTGCAGTTTCCTGTGGTTCCTAGAGTCTCTTAGAGTAGAATGGGAGGCAGATCCTTATTATTTATCATGCTCTCTCCTGTGGAACCAGTTCCCGGTTTTTGGTCCCGTGAGGGCGGACCCACTGTCCTACTTTTTAGGCTAACTTAACTTTCCTTTTTTAATAAGCTTATAGTTTAGAGTGGCTTAGTTTTCAGGGAGGGAGCCTTCCCTCCCTCCTGTTAGGATGGAGTAGTGGGATTCAGTTTAGACCCAAACCGTCTCAGTATAGTTGAGGTGCAACACCACCCTCCATTTCTGCGACCTGATATGACCCCTTCTCTTTTCCATGGTTAAAAAAAAAAAAAAAAAAAAAAAAAAAAAAAAAAAAAAAAAAACAAAAAAAAATTAATCAGTCTGACAGAGAGATGTATCCCAATCTTGTGGTTTTTAGTTAACAAAGACCATCAGTGGGACCGTTGTGGGGTGCCTTGAACGACATTGTTGAAAATAAGCGGCCGTTTTAACTAATAATCTGACACTGAAACTTTTCTGTGTAAGTTATGCTGCTATAGGCTTAAGCTCTGTAGGACATAATGGACCACTTTCACCCTCTTCACTACATTTCTCACACTCTCTCCATTTTGTCATTATTTGCTGTTATTTCGCATTTTACTTTTGTTCTCTCTCTTTTCTCTTGCCTAGAAGCTACCCTGGACTGACTTCTTGTGTCTACCTGTTAGCACCTTTTCTGGAGAGGGGCATAGTCCGATCTTCTGCTGGCAACAACTTAAGGGCTCACACTCTACCGATTGATCCACATGCCCTGTCTTTTCAGTGTTTAACTCTTCTCTCTCCTAGACATGGCGATTGTAATCATTATATGTGCTCTCTGTTCAGACTCTAACCTTGAAACTGGCTCAGAGGTTATCTGGTTCTTTCTTTCGGTGAAACGTTAAAGAGCTACTTCCATTAACATTTACTTTCCTTCCCATAGAAAGTACTCCTGATCAGTGCTTCTTTGTTCTCTTTGTGGCTCTGCTCTGTTCTCTCTAACTCGCCCAGTCGGTCATGGAGATGCGCGCTTCACACTGATGCCTTGTTCTGCCTGAGGTTTCTTTCCTGTAAAAGGGAATTTTTTCCTCTCCACTGTTGCTACATGCATGCTGCAGTATGAGGGATTGCTGCAAAATCAATGCAGTGGACTGTCCACTGTCACTCTACATGCTCATACCCGGGAGTGAGGGAATGCTGGCAAGTCCTGACTGGTGCAATCTGCTGGGTTTTTTCCACATTAGACGAACACTTTTTATCCAATTTGAATAAATAACTAACTCTGACTGCACTGTTCAATGGTTAGGACTAATTGGAATGTATGTACCTGAGTTTTGTGAAGTGCCTTGAGACAACATGTGTTGTGAATTGGCGCTATATAAATAAAACTGAATTGAATTGAATTGAATTGAATAGGTAACTTTACATCAGAGACCACAAAAATCACATGTGGCGTTCCCCAAGGGTCCATCTTAGGGCTCCTTCTATTCAATATCTACATGCTCCCCTTAAGTCACATTTTAATAAACAACAACGTAAGTTATCATAACTATGCAGACGACACACAGCTATACGTTACGATGTCACTAGGTGACTATGAACCCATTCAAGCGCTGGGTAAATGCTTAGAAGAAATCAATGCATGGATGGGCCAAAATGTTCTTCAGCTGAATCAAAACAAAACTTAAGTAATAATCTTTGGACCAAAGGAAGAGCGTTTAAAAATCAGCACACAGCTTCAGTTAATACAGCTAGAAACCACCAGTCAGGCTCGAAACCTGGGTGTAGTGATGGACTCAGACCTGAACCTTCTATCACCTAAAGAACATCTCCAGGATTAAAGGACTAATGTCTCAGCAGGACCTTGAAAAACGAATTCATGCGTTCATCTTTAGTAGAATTGATTACTGAAACGGTGTCTTCACAGGTCTGCCTAAAAAGTCGACCAGACAGCTGCAGTTGATCCAGAACGCTGCTGCCCATGTCCTCACTAGAACTAAGAAAGTGGAGCACATCACCCCTGTTTTAAAGTCAATACACTGGCTCCCTGTAGCTCAGAGAATAGACTTTAAAATACTTATGTTAGTCTATCAATCACTGAATGGCTTAGCACCAAAATATATTACAAATATGTTGTCAGTGTATCAACCACCCAGACCTCTCAGGTCTTCTGGCTCAAATCTACTCTGCATACCCAGAACCAGAGCCAAACATGGAGAAGCAGCTTTTAGTTCTTATGCTCCACTAACCTGGAATAAACTCCCAGAAAACTGTAAAAGCGCCAAAACCCTAAATTGCTTTAAATCAAGATTAAAAACTTATTTGTTTAGAGTAGCCTTTGACTGTGCCATCTAAACATTATTAGTTAATTTTTCAGTCCAATTTTCCTTTCATTTTCTTATCCATCATTCTATTCTCTTTATTTAATTTTAATTTAAATTTTTTAAATTACTGCTGTTGTTTGATCTTCTGTATCATTGTAATGTTTTTCCTTGTGTACAGCGCCTTGAGTGCCTTGTTGCTGAAAAGCGCTATATAAATAAACTTGACTTGACTTGACTTAAAACTGTACCTGATGAGGTGAAAGGCGAGAAGTTGGCTTGTATGAAGGAGCGTGGGAGAGAGAGTGTAGCTACGCCTATCGGACACTGAAGGATGGAGACCTTGTAGGCTGAGGGCGAGGAATATGAGGTGCTATAAAGCAAATCTCTCCTAAAAGAGATCATTCGGATCGCAAAAGGCCGACCAACACCAGTGAAATACGGGATGCTCTTACCTAAACTGGGAGATTATAATGAGATGTTCTTGCCTGAATAATTGCGAGTGGTAATCCCCAAGGAGCTAATGCAAAAAAAGAGGAAGGGGGAGATTGAAACGGCCCTATCATGAAACCTTTGTATTCCTGGGTAAGAAGTAGCTGAGCAACGACCTCTTATTCACTGAGAGCAGACTGGAGGTCAGCGCAAATAAGTGTGTAAGTAGGGAAGGAGGAACACCTAATACAAACCCAGAGAAGGCCAGCAAAGAGAGACTCTACAAAAGGTTGAAGAAGAGCCCATTCTGGAATGAACGTGGAAGCGTGAGTTTGTTTGGAAGATTAAAAGTGTTACCTTTGATTTTTCACCCTATGTGAAAGTGAATTTTGAATACAACGCTCTGGACGAAAGGAAAATAGACAACCTGAGCAGCCCTGCAAAGCCTGGCCAGGAACAAGGATTAAGTGATTTGTTAATTATGAAAATGAGCCTGAAGGCTGACCAGAGACAGTCCAGCCGGACATGATTGTTATTGCGTCTAGAGCTTGCCAGGTCAATTTGTACGTAAATGGAAATGGTACAGTGGATTGGTCTAGAGTTTCACATGCACAACAATGAAATGACTTGTATGCACCGCCCTGATAACTACCAGGGGTTTGGGATTCTACAGGAATTTTGTATTGAAATGATGAACTCGGAGATGAGCCCTGAATGAAAGGGTCCCCCGCGAGGAAAACATTTGACTTTCATTTTATTTAAAGAACTTTATTATTATTTTTTTTTAATTACACATAAGACTCAAACTACGCTCAGGGAAAAACTGAACAGATGATGTCTTTGAAAATACTAAGGCAGCTAAAGAACTCGCTAAAAAGATATCATAAAAGAGAGGATCAGGAGATTTGAGATGCTGTAAAGCTATCAAAAGAAGTGAAACAATTGTCAAACTCAGATGATGGTAAAATAAAGGAAACCAGATTACAGAGCTGCTCCTGCAGAATCGTGAAACAGCTAGGTGGGATGTTTAGAATGCATGGGAGCATAATATCTGCCTGAATGAAACTGAGATGAGATGTTTTATGCAAATGTCAAGGACTCATACATCTCTACAGCAAGACCTCCTCTTGGCAAATCAGATCACAATCTTGTTTTTCTCTGCTCAAAATATAAGCCCCTTGTTCAGAGACAACCTGTAATAAAGAGGACTGTGAGAAAATGGTCACTGGAAGCTGAAGAAGCCCTGCAAGGTTACTTTGAGGCTACAGACTGAGACGCACTGTGCCAGCTACATGGAGAGGACATCAATGTCATGACTGAGTGTGTAACCGACAATATAAACTTCTGTGTCTATAACACCATCCCCACCAGAACCTTAAGATGCTTCCCCAATAACAAACCCTGGATCACCAGCGACCTGAAGGACCTGCTTAACAAGAAAAAAATAGCCTTCAGAGAGGGAGACAGAGAATTATTGAGGAGTATACAGAAGCAACTTCAAGTCAAGATAAGAGACAGCAAGGAGGTGTACAAGAAGAAGCTGAGCTGGGCTGTGCAGAGCAGCTCTGTGGGATTCTGCAGCACCTCTTGAACCACCTGGCCCAGAAGAAGGTTCCAGTGTTGTGGAAGACCTCCTGTCTTGTTCCGGTCCCAAAGAAAACTCACCCATCAGTCCTCAATGACTATAGACCCGTTGCCCTGACATCCCACATCAAGACCACCTTCAGTTTGCTTATCGCTGTGGAGTTGGAGTTGAAGATGCCATCATACACCTGCTTCAACAAACCCACTGTCATCTGGACAAAGCCAGCAGCACTGTGAGGTGTGATCATGTTCTTTGATTTCTCCAGTGCATTTAACACAATCCAACCTGATTTGCTTTGTCAAAAACTCCAGAAGACTCAGGTGGAGGCCTCAACAATCTCCTGGATCAAAGACTACCTGACAAACAGACCACAGTTTGTGAGACTGAAGAGTCATGTGTTTAACCAGGTAGTCAGCAGCACAGGAGCCCCACAGGGGACTGTACTCTCACCATTCCTCTTCACTCTGTACCCATCAGACTTCCAGTACAAGACAGACTCCTGTCATCTGCAGAAATACTCAGATGATTCTGTAGTCGTGGGGTGGATCAGAGATGGACAAGAAGATGAGTACAGGAAGGTGGTGAACTGCTTTGTGGCATGGTGTGGAAACAATCATCTCATACTGAGTGTGACTAAAACAAAGGAGATGATTGTAGATTTGAAGAGAAACAGGAATAAGTCAAAAACTATTTCCATCATGGGAGAAGAGGTGGAGGTGGTGGAGGAGTATAAATACCTCGGTGTTCACCTGGACAACAGACTGGAGTGGAGATGCAACTGTGAAGCCATCGTCAAGAAGGGACAGAGCCAACTGTACTTCTTGAGGAAGCTTAGGTCCTTCGGTGTTTGCAGCAAGATGCTGCATATCTTCTATAAGTCTGTTGTGGAGAGTGTGATCTCTTCTGCTATCATCTCCTGGGGTAGCAGCATCAGAGCCAGGGACTTAAAAAAGCTCAACAAGCTGATGAAGAAGGCTGGCTCTGTTCTGGGGACTCCTCTGGAACCTCTGGAGATCATTGTGCAAAGAAGGATTTGTTCCGAGGCTACCGCCCCCTGCTGGCGGTCAGACGCCTCGGAGCTCCTCCGGTTCCCCATGAAGCGATCACACACTCTTTCTAAAGACTCTTAAAGGAACGACTCTCAACCAGTTTCTAACTTTTAGCTCCTTTAATCTAAATTAAGGCAGAGGAATGATTACAGAGATCAGCGCTGAGGCTCCCGTCTCGGACCGTCGCCGTCTGTTAGAGCATGACGAAGAGCCTCGATAGAAGGTCATATACAGTTTTATATCTGGCAATCCAATGCAATGGATGTGCTCTCCCTCAGTGATTATCAGTAGACTATGTGTCACCATAGTGGTGTCTATCTGTTAGATTGTGTAGTAGCGGGTGTCCATACTTAATCTAAGTGTGCTGTAGCTTTCTAAACAAACCAGTAATATCAGCTGCTCCACTATCTACCCCAGTGCCCCAGCTTCAGGTCATTTATGACAATCCTTGGGTCATCTGTCCTTGGACTGTATGTCTATGAGCATTCTTATCCTATTGTAACAGAAGGGAAACATTAGAACTTATACTTTACTTCACTACTGCATAAAAGGGAAAAAACAGCTATGAGCCTATTAATAAAGGTTATTCCTAACAACCCCCTGATGAGGTGTCATTTAAAGGCACCTCACTAATTTAGATCAGTGGACCTCCTAGGCACTGGGTAGTGGACCACCTGCAACTGGGTACCCACCCCCGAAACAATCATTCAACCCTGTATGTGTGTGTTAAACCTATATATGACTAGGGAATCTCCTTCCAGCTGTCACGTGGTTCCTCCCCCCCACTAGAAGGAATGCCATCTCTCCGGTAGACCCCTGGTTGTGTCCAAGCAACAGTTGATAAACCTAGTGGAGACAAGTCTAACCTCACCAAACCTGTATGTGCATGATTTAGAAAAAATAGAGAGAAAGGTAATTATCAACTGCTATTATTATCATTATTAAAGCAGGCCACGTAGTGGCTTAATCAAATGGATCCTTGTCAAAAATATTTCATCATTATCAAAAACAATGTACCTGTTTAGGACAATTAGAAACCTGTTCACTTTAAAGCAGCCTCCATTTATTACCCAACACATGTCCTAAAAATCAACCTATGGAGAGGTGAACACATAACTAAAAATAACCTGCGGGGTCCTATTAATACTTTCATTCATGACGTGTTTAACTAATTTCATTTAATCAATCTGTCATTTATTTATCTGATACATTATTCATACAATTAAATAAAATATTCTGATTCCTTTAATATCAACATTATTTATTAAGTCACAGAAATCACTGTAAAGGATATCGGGTCAGACAGCGGGCCCCCTTTTCACTTATGGGCTTCAACTATTTTTATTAAGTTAAAGATCTTGATGTCAGTCATGCTGAACAGGAACACACCTTAATTCCTTTCTCTTCTGAGAAAAACGTTTCCAAACATGGTCTTAATGCTGAAACTAAAGGGCATGTCAGAAAAAGATGTGGGTGTGATGCAAATGTAATTTCATCTGCTATGTTATTGCCTTCCACAGAATAGATCCTCAGTGGTTCCCAGACTTACTTGTCAACACCTATTTCTAGATAAATGGGTGTTGACAAAGACAACAAAGACATCTGAAGACACAGCTGTATCTTTAAAGAAGAATTTGACTATGAACCAACTGTGAGATCTATTTTGGAGTCTGAAGAAAAAGCACTTAATGGTGCTGTTAAAGGGGTTGAATTCAGCCATCTACGGTGTTTACCTCACAAAAGTAATTCTCTAAACAGAATTTAAAGATTGGACTCTTTATCAGGGGACTCTGTTGTTGCACCTGTAAATATTTACTTTGCATTAAAGGTCAATTTTAACAAAGTCAGATACAGCTACTCCTCACTGAACTATTACCATAACTAATGCTCATCTGAGCTTTACAGCACAATCTACTCTGCTTGTTGGATTCTTCTTGGTGCAGCTGTAAATCTCCACGCACAGGGGCACAGTTGTTAGCACTGTTGTCTTGCATCGAGATGGTCCTGGGTTCAAATCACGACCAGCGTCTTTCTGCACTGAGCTTGCACGGATTTCTTCTGGGTACTCTGACTCTTTCCACAGTCCAAAAAAATGCCAACATTAGCCTTGTGTGCATGTGTGTGTGTGTTCGTGTGTGCATTGTTACCAGTTGATCTCTGGGTTAGACTCCCAATCTGTGCGAGTGCCCTGCAGCTCACCTGTTGACCATTATAAGTATTAAGTGGGTATAGAAAACAGACGAATGCATTTAAAGAAGTGAGATAAATGAAGTTTCTTAAAAAACACAAAATGGCCACCAATAAGTAATTTAAACACAGCTTTTCCAGAAAAGGCTGAAACACTCTTTAGCTTTTTAATATGAAGAAACAGTGACATCTTGTGGTCTTGGGCAAATAGGGAATTGGCTAATGCATATAAACTTGTTCATACAGAAGTTACATGGATTCTGCACGAGTGAAAATATACATCACAGAAGACGGGCTTTATTGCTTCTTTTACATCTATTACATGTTTGAGCACCATCTCTAAAACTGGGAAGTTTAAGTGTTTGTTAAAAATTGGATGTTGTTTTCACCACTACTTTAAATCTAGATCTGCTGCATTTTGTTGAAAGACACAGAAAGTATATCTTCTTGGTGCAGTGCTAAAGCCTGTTGCTGTGATCAGTCAGTCACACATTCCTGAAACAAGTCAAGTAAGTCCTGGTGGCAAATAAAAAGAGAAAGAGATAGTGAACCTTTATTAGAGTACGCTTGAGCTTTCTACCTGCTGACTCTACCGACAGACTGATCCAGCCGGACGGTTCAGAAGAAAAATCTCACAATGGGATCTTGGTAAGAAGGGACATCTTCCACTTGATTTTCTGTTTAATGCTTGAAACCATTTTAGAAATAGATTTTAGATTTTAGATTTAAAAATTGTACAATTCAGAAACTAATATGTCATTGTGTGATCAGCTACCACAGTATTCTGGACTTATTGGGTCACAGCACCCCGATGATAAGTAGTGGTTTAATATTTCCATTGTTTATTCACACAGGATGATCTGAACAAATGTTTTCAATAAAATAATGTTAAAACCCGTAACTTGTTTGCGAACTATCATAGAGGTAGAACTCAATCTTTATGTTGCTGATCCTCATTGGTCATTGTTCATGAATGGTTATAAAGATGTGAGATAAATCTAAACTTTATAATGGGACAGAAAATTAATCAGCAGTACATGATAGACCTGTAAGCTTGATGCCTGGCTACTAAACAACAGCGACCTCTGTTGTTCAGATGGATTAAAGGTTTAATGCTATAGCTCCTTTGATCCATTTTCATACCTTTTTAACCTTGTTCAGAGTAACATGGGTAACTGCAGTCTATCCATGTACCACGGGGAGGCCACCAGATCATTAATCCTGTTCTCCAGCTACAAAACTTTTGTGGAGGAACCAACAATCTAACACTAAGACAAAAGAATATGTCATCTTGGAATACTGAGTGATTATCATTATTACACATATCACAGTAATGATAAAGAAAGCAGATATAAACAAAAATGAAGGTTCTTGTGATTCTGATTCAAAGGTCCTCATTCTCCATGCACAACGCCTCGGCCACCAGTGGGTTGGTGTCTTAAACATAATGACAAAAAGGCAACTTTTGTTAACGATATCTGTTGAATAAAAAAAAAAAAGAGCATAAGATATGAGATGAGATGAAATACATCATTTTTAATATGAGGATTCCTCATTTTTTAAGATTAGAGGTGTTGGTAACTGCATGGTGAAATTTGGTTTGTTGCAGTTGCTGAGATAACAAGTATGGAGCATTACATCTGTGTATAAATCTCACTTAGGTGAAATTCATAATTACAAATCCACTTTACTGTCAATTCTACCAAGAACCCTGTCTCCTGGTAGTTATGTTATATGTTCCTGTCCACTAGAGTCTGCAAAGACTGTCTGCAGACGTCCACAAGCAGCCTTGTGATGGCATGGAGTAGGCACATCCTCTGCAGCAATAATAGTGCCATTTAATGAATGTAATCAAATACTTGGAAGTTAGAGAACACTGGGATTCATATCATGAGCAGAAGAAGAAAAAATTACTATTATGCCTGGTTTTAAGTAATGGTGTGGGGGGAACTGTTTTTCCTATTTTGATAAATTACAGCGCTGTAAAAAATGTAACAGATTTATTCTGTCTTTGATTGTCACACTGAATCTGTAAAACCATAAATCAAATTTTGATATGAGTCAAATAAAAACTTAAGTAAATACAAAACATATTTGTGCATAATCTAGAGTTCTACATATATACAGAATATATATTGTGTGCATGAAAATCACAACCCTGAGCAATGATTACTGAAACAAGGATATTGATTGTAAATAAATGAAAAAGATAAGGTCTCCAGAAGTTTGAAGAAAGAAAAATCAACTTTGAGCAGTGAGCCTGAAAAACCACCAATCATGATCAAAAGAATAAAGAACGACTGGCTGCTTCCCAGGAACATATGTACAATTAATGGGTGGATCATAACTTTTGCAAAGTAAGGTATGCAAAATTTATACAAAAGCGTTATGTTTAAAAATTAGCTGGATTGACAGAGTTAAAAGTTGGGATTTGTTTTAAAGAGAATGATTTATACATTTCTATAACATTTATAACATTTCTATAAATCCCAAGAGAATTGGTCCAAGGAATTGCTTCCTGCTGTGGTTTATAAATCCATGCTGGAGAAATACCAGCATCGTCATTACAGTGTGACAAAGTACAGAAAGAAAAGAAGGAAGAACACGTCTGAAGAAGAAAAAATGGCTGCTTCCCAGGAACATATGTAGAATTAAGGGGTGGATCATATCTTTTGCAAAGTAATGTATGCAAAATGTATACAAAAGCTTTATGTTTAAGAAATGGGCTGGATTGATGGAGATCACAGCTCGAAATATTTCTAAAGATAATGATTTATACATTTGTATGACTGTTTTTTTAGCATTTCTTTTTTTACTGAATATAATTATTTTTTCTCTGTAGCTGTTGTAAGAAGAAAAAATCGAACCAAGATGGGACAGGGGGAAGAAGGTAAGGAGAATACTCCAGTTAGTGTGCAGCAACCTAATTTATTTAAATTCTGCAAAGAACCTATTGACAATTACATGATATACAGTACTGTGAAAAGGTTTTTGCCAACAAAACTGTTTTTGCTTTTTTGTCGCACCTAAATGTTTCAGATCACGAAACTAATATTAATATTGCATAAAGATAGCCTGAGTAAATATAAATGCAGTTTTTAAATAATAATTTAATTCATTAAGAGAAAAAAAAAGCTATCCAAGCCAACATCCTATGTGACTTTGTGATAACTGGCAAAGAGAATTTACCTTCAGCATTGAGGATTTTTAGTCCTCTCTGCTGACATGTTTTAGCATGTCAGCATGTGTATTGAATGGCCCAATCTCAAAAAATGGACCTGAGTGAACCAGATGTGCAAACGGAATGCTGTGTGCCTTTGAGATGTTGCAGAAGACCTGGTCTAACCTTGTTTTTTTGTGGGAGAAATTCACATATTTGTGGAATTTGAGCAAGAAAGACTTCATATTGGTTCTCTGCCTCTGTAACAGCATTTTCTGCTGGTAGTGGTATAACTTCTTCAAGCTAACCTAGCATTGGCTTTAGGGGGCAGCTAGACAAGAAATGTAAATGTCTGCACAGCAACTTATGAAGGCAGTGAACGGGCAGCAGTGGGTCGCTTTGATTGATACAGTATCAATCACACCATCTGTTATTAATTTAAGCACATAGTTTACACAGCCAGTTCCAGTCTGTGAACACCTGTGGTGCTTGGGTGTTGGTAAGGAAGAGAATGTTTGGGCCAGCCTTTAGCCTCGGCAGTAGCCCAGCTCTTTTGTTTAGTATAAATGTTCTGTAGGTTCCTTTTCTGTTTTCCTCTTATTTTCTCAACCGTTGCCAGGATCGGGTCCTTTCTGCTCCATCACCGTAATGCGCCTTGTACGCGATACGCTAATCTTTAAGAGAGAGCTGGTGTCGGCTTGCCTGACCGCGTATTTCTGACTGTCGGCTCACTTGACCGCAGTTTTCTTCTGTACAGTTGATGTCTCCTCACTGAAGCGACGCGGCAAGTCCTGCAGTTCGAGCAGAAGTTCAGAGGTGGGGGGGATCAGAGTCTGCCGCTTTAGTCAGCGCTAACCAATAGGGAAACGTCTTACATCATTCGTCTTTAGGCCCCGCCCAGGATGTTCATGTTCCCAGCACGTGTTTTGTGCAAATAACTTCATTTTAATCAAAAAAAGTTTTTTCAAACAATTTTTTTTCTCCCCAAAATAAAATATTCTATTAAACAAAAAAATCATTACAACTCTGAAAGTTTTGATCACAACTTAATATTTTTTGATTGAGATTAGTTTTTTTTTTTGATTGAATATTCCAAAAGTTTTGACCACAATATATTTTTTTTGATTGAGATTAGTTTTTTGTTTGATTGAATAATATTGAGACAAATTTATCTCCATACTTGTACTGGACTAGTGTTACGCAGTTCAGAATTAAAGAGCGCACTTACCAGTGTGCACCACTAGATGTCGCTCTACACCTTACTATAAACTAAACATTTCTCAGAGCTACAAACATGGAACGCCAAAGTGTTCAAAATTAAATAATAAATGTAATATTATGAAACAAGTATCTACATCAATAAATAATATATATAATGATTTAATGTGACAATGAAATTGTGAAATAATTGAATGCATATTAAATTCTCAGTTCATTATTAAGAAATATATTTCATTTGCCAGTAAAAATCAGCTTTAAAAGAATTTTCATATTAGATTCTTACCTAATAATTTAAATTATTTTTAAGGCTATTTTTATGTAATTCCAGCTGTTTTTTATTTGAAAATGTCATTTTTTAAAATTCAGATTTTATTTCTAAAAGCCAACTTTTCATTTTATAAGGGTCATTTTTTCCAATGGCCTATTTATTTCATAATGTCACTTTACAACTGAATGACTGTGGGGCCAATCAGCGTCAACAGGCTGGACCTGCATCCTCATTGGCTGATCCTTTCATAGAGATTAATTTCCTGGGTGCCTCCTCACTGAGCAGCTACTGTGCCAGCTCAAGGTTTACAAAGGATGGTGGAGTTACTTTAACTTTATTCAGCTCTGGTTACCTTAACAGATCGAATTGAGGGGGAACATTTATCATATGACTCCATTTTGAGTTGTTTGGATGACATCTTTCAAATGATCGGGATGAATTTTACTGTACATTTTTGGAGAAATAACGGGTCAAAGTAAGTACTAATGCTTATCTTGTCATGTTATACTTTTGTGTCACTTTCAGCAATGTATTTCTCCAGAATCATGAGAGGGTAATCTATACCAGTGTTTCCCAACCCTGCTCCTCAAGTATCCCTGCCCTACATGTTTTAGATTTCGTCCTGCAGCTTCTGTGGTTGTGGAAGCAAAGTGGGAAGAATCCAGATCCATCAAGGAAGTTTTGTCAACCTGTTTCATGACTCACAAAGAAAATATGGACACAGACTGTGAGAATTGTATCATGGGTGCACTTTGAGGATCTACTCAAATTGGTCATCAACTTCTCCGATTAACAAGTCAGTTTTTTAAGTGTTATGTTAAAGCAGTATTAGTATAAAAAGCTCCCAAGGATCAGAGCACAATGAGATCAAACAAAATTTGCCCTGAAATGCTGAATGTTCTGGATCTTTTGGAGCGATGATGGCTGCCATCTCGCTTCATTGTCACACGGTGAATGGAAACTACACTTGTGGAGTGACACCCTGGTGGTCCAGATGTTTTTAAAACAGGGTAAGTATGCCCTCTCCCCAACCACTTGGTCCAGCTCATCCGGGGGAATCCCAAGGCGTTCCCAGGCCAGGCGAGAAACATAGTCCCTCCAGCGGGATCATGGTCTCAGACTTGGAGGCTCTGATTCTCATCCCGGCCGCTTCACACCGGCGGCAAACTGCTCCAGTGAGAGCTGCAGATAATGAGCTTATGAAGCCAGTTGGACCACATCATCCACAAAAAGCAGAGACACAATCTTAAGGCCACCGAAACAGATCTCCTCGACACCTTGGCTGTGCCTAGAAATTCTGTCCATAAATGTTATGAACAGAATCGGTGACAAAGGGCAATCTTGGTGGAGTCCAACCCTCACCGGAAAGGAGTCGACTTACTGCCGGCAATGGGGACCAAGCTCTGACACCGATGATACAGGGACCTAACAGCCCATATCAAAGGGCCTGGTACCCAATACTCCTGGAGTACCCCCCACAGGACTGCCAGAGGGACACGGTGGAATGCATTCTCCAAGTCCGCAAAGCACATGTAGTCTGATTGGGCAAACTCCCGTAAACACTCCAGGACACTGTTAAGGGTGTAGAGCTGGTCCAGTGTTCCACGGTCAGGGTGAAAACCACACTGCCCTTTCTGAATCCGAGATTCTACTATTCGATGGACCCAACCCCCGAATAGACCTTAATAGGAGCGTTGTTGGAACACAGTCTATCGTCCCCCTTTTTGAAAAGGGCGACCAGCACCCCAGTCTGCCAATCCAGTGGAACTGCCCTGATATCCACGCCATGCTGCAGAGTCGCATTAGCCAACACAACCCGACAACATCCAGAGCCTTAAGTAACTCCGGGCGAATCTCATCCCCTCCCCCCGAGGCCTTACCACCAAGGACCTTTTTAATCACCTCGGTGACCACAGCACCAGAGATTGGAGAGCCCACCCCAAGGTTCCCAGGCACCCACCGACCCGCAACGTCTCGAGTTGAGGGCAACAGCACGCACTCCCCACTGTAAACAGTCTCAGTGGTGTACCTCCCCCCTCCCCCGAGATGCCTGATGGTGGACCATCTCACCTCGAAGCCGTACGGAAGTTGTTTTCCATGGCCTCTCCGAACTCCTTCCAAACCCGAGTTTTTTCCTCAGCAACCACCCCAGCCACATGCCGCTTGGACTGCCGGTACCCATCAGCTGTTTCCAGAGCCCCACTCCAAAAAGACCCGATAGGACTCCTTCTTCAGCCTGACAGCATCCCTCACCGCTGGTGTCCACCCGCGGGTTCGAGGGTTGCCGCCGCGACAGCCACCAATAACCTTGTGACCACAACTCCGGTAAGCTGCCTCGGCAATGGAGATGCGCAACATGGCCCACTCAGGACAATGTCCCCCACCTCCCTTTGAAGCTCTTCCAGAGGTGGGAGTTGAAGCTCCACCTCACGGGAGAGGCCGCCAGGCGTTCCCAGCAGACTCTCAAGATTCGTTTGAGTCTGCCAGGTCTGACTTGCATCCTCCCCCACCATCAGAGTCAGCTCACCACCAGGTAGTTGTCAGTGGAAAGTCTCCCCCTCACCCGAGTGCCCAAGACATACGGAGGCAGATCAGATGACATGACAACAAAGTCGATCATCAAACTGCTACTAGGGTGTCCTGGTGCCAAGAGCACATATGGACACCCTTATGCTAGAATATGGTCTTAGTTATCGACAATCCATGACGAGCAGAGAAGTCCCGTAACAAAACACCACTCAGGTTCTGAACGGAATGGTCATTCCTCCCCACCACACCCCTCCAGGTCTCACTGTCATTGCCAACGTGAGCGTTGAAGAGCCAGCTTCTGCAGCCGAGGATCAGACCACCAAGGTCTCCGCTTCGGCCGCCGCCCATAACACATTGCACTCCTGGAAAACTCTCCTGTTTATTATCTCAACCGTTTTATTGGTCTTTAAACCAGCCAACATCATTTCTACTGATGGGGGCAGGATCACTTTCTAAATACAATAGATTCCAGCTGTTTTCAAGTTTGGGTGACATGAAATTAGTTAAAAATAATGCAACATAACTAGTTTTACTGCAGAATCTGTTGTTAGGATGTCAATCTATTACAAATTTCTATATATTTTAACAGCTATTTTGAAACAGAGACTTCTTATATAATGGAGATACAGCAGATTAAGTAGGAGTTCTATGTTAACATTGGACAATGACTGTAGAACCTATGTACTTATATGTACCTATATGAACACATATTTAATATGTTCCTTAAAAACATATAAGAATTTAAATCAGTAACTAAAAGTTTACACAACAAGCTGAAAGAACTCATTGCAGTTTATATTAAAATTATACATGTCGAAATTCAGTATTTTTCAGTTCATGTTTAATTAACATTAATTTGTTGACAACAGAAAAACTTTTGATTGTGGCAGACAGTTTGCTGTTTGGGTGAAAGAACTGTAATAAATAAATAGATTATGGTGTAATCTAACATTGAACCCTTATTTTAACACAGCCTCATTGCTGAAAAGACATCTCTGGAAGCAGATCCTACTGCTGTGATGTAAGAATTTACATTATCCATTACTTTGTACACATTTCAATAGAAAATATATTTGACGTCGCATGAAAATGAGCTCCAACAATTGAGGTAAGCATTTATCAGAGTTGAATTTCATATAAGCCAATCAGAGGATAATCACTGAAAGGTGGCGGAAGACTTCGAGCATTAATTTGATGCTGGGGTCTAAAGATTCAGTCTGGGTTTAACAGGACCACCTTGGTGTTGAACTAGTGCCAGAGAGAAGTTCTTGTCTGTTTTTTACTCTGACATGTTTCAGATGGGCCTGTGTTGTAGTAAACATGCAGTGTACTAAAGCACTTTGTAACTTTGTTAGGTGCCATATTAATAATTCATCATTTATACTATTTGTCTCAAATACGATTGAGAATTTAAACACATCTTATTCTTCTCCCTGCAGATCTGCCCTTAAACAGAAAGAAATGGAACTAGAATCAGTTAGTAAAAGGTATTGTTACACGACAAGCTAATATAACATGTTTCAGATCCAGATATTATAAAGATAACTTGAACTCTTATTTTAACAGCCTCACTGCTGAAAAGACGTCTCTGGAAGCAGATCTTTCTGCTGTGAAGTAAGATTTTACATTAACCAGCACTTTGATGGAGCGCAAACCTTTACATCCTTTGGAAAATAAGAGACTAGTAACCTTTCTGGTTTTTACTCACATATCTCCTGTGCAAATAATTCCACTTTCTATAGATCTGCCCTAAAGCATAAAGAAGAAGAATTGATGTCAGTCAATGAAAGGTATTGTTCTCACAAAAGGCTGAAGGAACACATTTCAATAGGAAATATATTTCTGTGTCTCGGTCCATTTATAATTCTGCAATTTAACTTCGGAATCTGAGTTATGAAAAGTTTTAATCTGTTGCATCTTTACCACAGCCTGAACGTAACAAAGAAATCACATGAAGATGAGCTCCATCAAATGAGGTAAGAATCTTTCTGAGGCTTTAAAGGAGTTTTTAAATGATCCCTTCAAAGAGTCACAAAGGTTTAACAGGGTGGAGGAGTCCATGCTCCAGGTGCCTTTTAAGGCTGCACGATAGATCACCAATATATCATCATTTCAATATCAATGTGTTCAATATTCATATCGCAAAAAATTGTTGAGAGTGCAATAATTGTTGCTACTATATTCCAAGTGTTATGACCTGGAAGTCTACATGCTAATGTAATATTTAGCCAGTTGAACACAGTCTCACAGCAGCAGAAGCTCACACTGGACACAAATGACATTACCCAGAATGCTAAAGGTCACAGAGCGATGGGAGCCAAGAGGAGAAAGAGAGGAAAGAAGGAAATAGGCAAATATTGCACCTGACATCAGCATTGTGTTATTTTATGTTCACACATCTTATTCTTCTCCCTGCAGATCTGCCCTTAAACAGAAAGAAGTGGAACTAGAATCAGTCAATAAAAGGTATTGTTCCACAACAAGCTAACAGAACATGTTTCAGCTCCAGATATCATTAAGCTAACAGTAAAGGCTCACCTGACAGTTTGCTTGTTTAGTAACAGGACCACCTTGGTGTTGAACTAGTGCCAGAGAGAAGTTCTTGTCTGTTTTTTATGGTTTACAGGTTACTCTGCCATGTTTCAGATGGGCCTGTGTTGTAGTCGAAGTATTGTTTGGAGTGCAATAGTTGCTCCTAATATATTCCAAGTTTTAAGACCTAAACATAAATGTATGGCCTATTGTGTCAAATGCTTTGTAGAAATCATCAATGAGTATAAAACTATTGTCATATACAGTACAGGCCAAAAGTTTGGACACACCTTCTCATTCAAAGAGTTTTCTTTATTTTCATGACTATGAATTTTGTAGCTTCACACTGAAGGCATCAAAACTATGAATTAACACATGTGGAATTATATACTGAACAAAAAAGTGTGAAGCAACTGAAAATATGTCTTATATTCTAGGTTCTTCAAAGTAGCCACCTTTTGCTTTGATTACTGCTACGCACACTCTTGGCATTCTGTTGATGAGCTTCAAGAGGTCGTCACCTGAAATGGTTTTCCAACAGTCTTGAAGGAGTTCCCATAGTTCCCATAGATAGCACTTGTTGGCCCTTTTGCCTTCACTCTACGGTCCAGCTCACCCCAAACCATCTTGATTGGGTTCAGGTCCTGTGACTGTGGAGGCCAGGTCATCTGGCGCAGCACCCCATCACTTCTTGGTCAAATAGCCCTTACACAGCCTGGAGGTGTGTTTGGGGTCATTGTCCTGTTGAAAAATAAATGATGGTCCAACTAAAGGCAAACCGGATGGAATAGCATGCCGCTGCAAGATGCTGTGGTGGCCATGCTGGTTCAGTATGCCTTCAATTTTGAATAAATCCCCAACAGTGTCACCAGCAAAGCACCCCCATACCATCACACCTCCTCCTCCATGCTTCACGGTGGGAACCAGGCATGTAGAGTCCATCCGTTCACCTCTTCTGCGTCGCAAAAAGACACGGTGATTGGAACCAAAGATCTCAAACTTGGACTCATCAGACCAAAGCACAGATTTCCACTGGTCTAATGTGCATTCCTTGTGTTCTTTAGCCCAAACAAGTCTCTTCTGCTTGTTGCCTGTCCTCAGCAGTGGTTTCCTAGCAGCTATTTTACCATGAAGGCCCGATTCACACAGTCTCCTCTTAACAGTTGTTCTAGAGATGTGTCTGCTGCTAGAACTCTGTGTGGCATTGACCTGTTCTCTAATCTGAGCTGCTGTTAACCTGTGCTTTCTAAAGCTGGTGATTCGGATGAACCTATCATCCGCAGCAGAGGTGACTCTTGGTCTTCCTTTCCTGGGGCAGTTCTCATGTGAGCCAGTTTCTTTGTAGCGCTTGATGGTTTTTGCAACTGCACTTGGGGACACTTTCAAAGTTTTCCCAATTGTTCGGACTGACTGACCTTCATTTCTTAAAGTAATGATGGTCACTCGTTTTTCTTTACTTAGCTGCTTTTTTCTTGCCATAATACAAATTCTAACAGTCTATTTAGTAGGACTATCAGCTGTGTACTGTATCCACCTCCTGCACAACACAACTGATGGTCCCAACCCCATTTATAAGGCTTGAAATCCCACTTATTAAACCTGACAGGGCACACCTGTGAAGTGAAAACCATTTCAGGTGACTACCTCTTGAAGCTCATCAACCGAATGGCAAGAATGTGCTGAGCAGTAATCAAAGCAAAAGGTGGCTACTTTGAAGAACCCAGAATATAAGACATATTTTCAGTTGTTTCACACTTTTTTGTTCAGTATATAATTCCACATGTGTTAATTCATAGTTTTGATGCCTTCAGTGTGAAGCTACAATATTCATAGTCATGAAAATAAAGAAAACTCTTTGAATGAGAAGGTGTGTCCAAACATTTGGTCTGTACTGTATATGTTAATAATAATCAATCATATCTAATATCAGACGGATCTTGATGCAAATATTTCTACCTGGTATAAAACCAGATTGTTCCTCATTAATAATATTATTTAGCCCTGTCTTCAGCCTTTTAGCAAAAATATGTGCAAATATTTTGACATCATTATTTAAAAGACTAATGGGTCTCCAATTCTCTATATTAAGTTTATCCTTTTTTGGCTTTGGAATTAATTTAACAAAGAGTAGGGGGGAGTTCTTCTTTGGTTATTCAATTCAATTCAGTTTATTTATATAGCGCCAATTCACAACACATGTCGTCTCAAGGTACTTCACAAAACTCAGGTACATACATTCCAATTAGTCCTAACCATTGAACAGTGCAGTCAGATTCAGTTATTTATTCAAATTGGATAAAACGTTTTTCTATCTAAGGAAACCCAGCAGATTGCATCCAGTCAGAGATTTGCAGCATTCCCTCCTCCTGGATGTGTCACGGGGTGGTTTTGGGTCGGACCAAAGTACAGACAAGAGCTCGGAAAAATCATCTTTGTAAATCCAAACGTTTATTTACAAAGCCCAAACAAATGCAAAAACCCTGCAGGCAAGAACCAGAGTCCAAATACAAAAACTCACAAAAACACTGCAGTTTTCTCCCAGGCAAAGAAATTTCCAGGGGAGGGAAAAAACAAAAACAAAGCATAATAACGCTCCTGGACTAGGGGGTGACGGAGCAACAAGGAACCAGCAACGAACAATGACATCAAACCAACTAATATACTGGGGGAAAACAAAGGCCAGGTAATCAAGGGGAAACTGGGAACAGGTGCGAAGAGGAGGCAGGGAAGCTAGGGGGACACAGGTGAAACAATTACAAGGCTGACGAGGAGTGAAAAGAAAAAAAAAACAAAAAACAAAAAAACACAAAACCCAAACAAGATTAAAAAAAATAGGTAGGGGAAAGGGGGAAGGATAACTATGACCTAAAAATTTAACCCGAGAAAAACTAGAAGAAAACAAAAGAAAACAATAACCCCAAACCTAAGGGCAAACAACGAGCCCCCCAAGAAGAACGTAAACAATAACTAAAGCTGTGATAAGAAAAATAAACTTAAAACCCTAAATAAAGAACACAGAGATATTAAAAGAATCCAGGAGAACCCAAAAAAACCATAATACCCGGGAATAATCATAATAAAAAGAACATACAAAGTAAAAAGGAAATAACCATAAGGAAGTTATGGGGGGGAAAACACAAAAAACCAGGAGGCGGTAGAGGGAGCCCAAAAAAAAATAAATAAACATAATAGAAAAAATCTAGACAAAAAAAACCATCACAAGGAAAACCCCCAAAAAAAAAGGGTCCAAAAATGTCCCCACCGGGACAGGATGAAGGCATGTAGAGACAGTGGAACAGTCACTGGCGTTGACTTTGCGCAATCCCTCCCCAAAAAGAGCATGCATGTAGCGACAGTGGAGAAAAAAAACTCCCCCTTTAACAGGAAGAAAACCTCCAGCAGAACCCGGCTCAGTGTGATCGGCCATTGCTCCACGACCGACTGGGGGGCTAGAAGAAACCCAGAGCAGAGACAAAAAAGAGAAAAAAAAGAAGCACTGTCCAGGAGTACTTTTCTATGGGAAGGAAAAAGTAAATGTTAATGGATGTAGCTCCTTTTAGTGGGTTTCACCTAGAAAGAAAAGAACAGATAAACTCTGAGTCCTCTCCAAAAAGGTGTCACAGGTAGACAAGAGTCAGGACAGGGCGTTCAAAGGAAGAAAAGGAGAAAAACAAAGTTAAAGTTAAAATAACAGCAAATTTAATGCCAAAATTGTAGAATAGTGGAGAATGTAGAAAAACAGGGTGAGAGTTGGTCATTATTTCCTCAAGGGCCACCCCAAGCCTATAGCAGCATAACTTACAGAGATAGCTCAGGAAAAACCTAAGCCACTCTAACTATAAGTTTTACCAAAAAGGAAAATTTTTAAGCCTACCCTTTTAAAAGTGAGACAGTTTTGTCCATCTAGACCCCAACTGATGGCCATTGTTATATTTAAAAACCCCCACAATGTTTGGGATACCTCTTTTCTTTCAGATTGATTAAAAACTTTTGGGAAAAGAGGGGGGTTCATAAAGGTAGCAAAAAAGGGAGGGTGTGTTTGCACCTAAACCCCAAAACTGAGCTGGTTTGGGCCAAATTTCCCTGCCCCCCCCTTTAAACTCCTAACGGGGAGGAAAAAAGACGGGGGAAAAAATTTAAGGAAGTAGCTAAAGGGAAAAACCTAAGCCATTTCAAACTATAAGTTTTTTATAAAAAGGGGAAATTTTTAAGCCTACCTTTTAAAGGGAGAAAAGGGGTTTGGGCCTACGGACTAAAAGGGGGAGCTGGTCCACGGAGGGGAGCCGGGAAAACCCAAAAAGATTTGGGCCTCCCATTCTATTTCTAGAGATTCTAGAACCACCAGTAAACCGCAGTCGAAAACGAAGTGCCTTTTGGGAAGGTAGGGAAAAACAATCAGATCTTGATGTTTTGGTGGAGCTAGATCTTTAAAGGGGCTTTATTTTGTGGGGGGGAAAATTTTAAAATTCTTTTTCGGGAATTTAAACAGGGACCCAAATGAAGGGAAGCTAAAATAGGAGAAATTGATCTCTTTTTCCATTTTCTCAGAACTTTTTGCTGCCGCATTTTGAATCAGCTGAAATTTTTAACTTCATTTTGTGGACATCCTGATAGAAAAAAGAATTACAATAATCCAGCCTTTTGAAGTAACAAATGCATGGACTAGTTTTTTCAGCGTCACTGCTGGATAGGATATTTCTAATTTTGGCAATTTTCCGGAGGGGGAAAGAAGGGAAACCCCGAGGAAACCTGTTTAATATGGGTTTTTTAAAATGACATGCCCCTGGTCAAAAATAACCCCAAAAGGTTTTTTTAACTTTTTTTGGGAGGTCAATTTAAAATCCCCTCCAGTTTTAAAGTGATTGACTAAGCAGTTTTTTTTTAAAAAAAACCCCGGTCCAAAGACGACAACTTCTGTTTGGTCTGAATTTTAAAGCAAAAAATTTAAGGTCATCCAATTTTTATGTCTTCAAGACATGCTTGTAGTTTATCAAACTGGTGGGCTCATCAGGTTTTTATGGATAAGTAAAGCTGAGTATCATCAGCGAACAGTAAAAAATGTATCCTATGCTGCCTGAAAAATTTTTAACCTATTGGAAGCATAGATATAGTAAAGGAGAATTGGCCCAAGTGCTGAACCCGGGGTACTCCACATTAAACCGGGTTTTAAAGATGATTTATCATTTACATGAAAAAAAGGGAATCTGTCAGACAAAAAAAGTTTTTTAAAACCGGGCCTTGCGCTGTTCCCGATCCCGCAGCATATTCCAGCCTTTCTAAGAGAATATTATGATCGACTGTATCAAATGCAGCACTGAGATCTAACAGAACCAGTACAGACACAAGTCCATTATCTGAGGCCATAAGAATATCATTAGTGCCTTTCAGCAGAGCTGTGTCAGTGCTATGATGAGCTCTGAAGCCTGACTGAAACTCTTCAAACAGGTCAATGCTGTGTAAATGCTCACACATAAGAATGGAAGATTGGATATAGGCCTGTAATTTTTCAAGTCATCTCGATCAAGCGAAAGTTTAATTACAGCTACCTTAAAAGCTTGTGGTACATATCCATTTACTAAGGATAGATTAATCATATCTAAAATGGGGCTGGCAATCAGAGTGAACACTTCCTTAAAAATTTGGTTGGGGTTTGGGTTTTAAACACACAAGTGAAAGGTTTTGATGAAGCTAATATTTTGAAAACTCAGGAAGCTCCACAGGATCAAAGCCGTCCAAGCACAGATCAGGTTCTACAGTTATTTCCAATGTTTTTCACTTGCTGAGGATGGGCTAATCATCTTCGGGAGTATATCAAAGATTTTCTTTTTAATAGAGTTTAATTTTATTTAAAAAGAAACCCATAAAATTGTGACTGCTAAGAGCTAAGGGGAATGGAGGCCTTCAACAGAGCTATGACTCTGTGTAAGTTGAGCAACTGTACTAAAGAGAAACCTAGGGTTTTTTTGTTTCTTCTATTAATGATGAGAAATAAGCTGTTCTGGCTTGGCGAAGGTGTTTTTTTTTTACAACAGTAGGCTATTTTTTCCCGAAATTAAGTAGGAAATCTTTAGGTTGTGTAGAGCGCCGGGTTTTTTTCTCCCCAATTTTTTTTAAACATTGTGCTTTTAAAGTACGCGGCTCTGAATTAAACCAGGGGCTAGCCTCCTAGAAAAATTACCTTTTTTTTTCAAGGGGGGCTGCATTGTCTAATGCGCCACGCAATGATGAAAAACAATATGAACAAGAGAATCAAATTTTGAAGGGCAGAAACAGAATATTTTCCCTCCACTGTGCTTTTTCAGTGATAATGAGGAAATAAAAGTGGAACAGATTTTTTTAAAGGTTGTTGCAGCATTGTCTGATAATGATCTACTATAATGAAATTTTTTTTCAGGTGTTGAGTACTCGGTTAAATTAAACTCAAAGGGTTATTAAAAAATGGTCAGACAGGACAGTGTTATGAAAAATATTAGTCTTTACACTCAATGCCATATGTCAGCACAAGGTCCAGAGAATGAAGGGCAAAGGTGGGTAGGTTTTGTAATGTTTTGAGGAAAGCCAATTGAGTCTAGAAAATTACCAAAAAATTAAAAAAAAGCCGGGGGGGAGGGGTTTTGGGGGTCGGGCCCTTTTTTTATTTTTAAGGGTTTTTAACCTTTTTTTCCCGGGTTGTCAAAATGAATGTTAAAATCCCCCATTTTTATAATAAAATTTTTATTTTTGTTAATTTAAAAACATAAAATTAGATAAAAATGGGTCTGAAAAAACTGATCTAAAAATTGAGAGTAAGGGGCCTGGTGGACGGTAAAAAAAAACAAACAGAAAGTGGTTTTTTGTTCTTTGCAATTTGGATGAGGAAAAAACTTAGGGTTTAAAAATTTCAAAAGAGTTGTAGCTATTGATTGGTCTGGGACTAGTCAAAAATCGGACTGAAAGGGTGGTGCTACTCCCCCCTCCGCCCAGTATTTCGAGGAAGGGGAAAATTTTTAAAAAATTAGTAGGAGTTTATCATTTATAGTAACATAATCTCTTGGCTGCAGCCAGGGGTTTCTGTGAGGGAAAAAAAAATCAATCTGATTGGTCAAAAATCGGGTCATTTTAACTAGCAAAATTCTTTGAAAGGAGAGATCTTATGTTCAGTAAGCCACTGTTGTAATTATAGATTATTGATTAATTGAATATTTATCAAGAATTATAATTAAAATCATAATCCGTAAAATTTAAATTCCCTTTAAACCAAAATCCCCTTTTTGAATTTTGAAAACAGAGCTGTCCTCTGGTGTTGGTAATTATGGCTCAAGGCCCTTTATTTAAATTTAAAAAAATTTAAATGTTACTGTTTTTAATCAAACCCTTTCTGCCGGAAAACGTGGGGAACTTTTCCTTATTTTGACTGACAGTCACCCCTTGCACAAAATAAACACAAAACGCCTTCCCCTTTTATCTACGTGAAAATTTATTAAATCAAACAGCCTGATACAATCAACTCTCCGATTCAATAATCTTCACCTACTCAAACATGCAAAGTTCTAAAAAAAGGGGTAAAATATCTAACTAACAAGATAAAGCAAAACAGCAGTGTTGGTGTATTTAATCAACCAGCAGTTATGGCAAAAAGTGGTTAATTTTGACAAAGGAATGTGGTTGTGTTGAACGGGGTTTGGAAACAGCCCGCCAGATAGCGTGGGCCAGCGGGACACGGGCGGTCATAAAACCCCCCAAAGCAAAGTTGTAAACTCAGCTTAGACAAAGAGTCATAAACCTTTTGGCGGCAAGTTAGCAAGCAGTAAAGTTGGAACAAAGAAAATGGGGAATTTCACCATGAGGTTACTGTCGTAGTCCAGTATTACCGGCGCTCCGGTGTTCGCCCAGTAAGACACAACTTGTGAGACGTGGCGGCCTCAGGACTCAATACAATGTTGCATGCAAATACAATTTCATATCATCAGACTATAAGTTGCGATTCTGATCGCACTAAAAATCCTATCTCTCTCTACCCTGCCCAGACTACTTCTAATAAAGAAATCAAAGAAAATAATAAAAGATGGGTATTACTTTGTGGAGCAATTCTTCAGGGCTGCCCGCGTGAGGGGGAGAGGATGAGGGGGAAAGTTGGAAGTTAACGTGCGTCCACGGTTAACTTCGGGAAGAGTGGTCAATCTTCGTCCTTTGGCCTCCTTGGCAAAAGGGAAAAATATGATCTGACCGTCAGCAGTCGACTAGAACAAAAAACAAGGTGGCGATCCGTCTCCTTGAAACTCTGTGGTTTTTTTGGTTACGTGTTAAACTAACACCTTCGATCGGTAAAGTTGAAATTTCTGGCCTTCTTATTCCAGGAATTTCTGTCATGAACGTTCTTTTCGTGGCCAATGAGGGAGAATAAATGAAGACTCCACGTGGGACCTCTTCTTCTCCAGAGGATGCTTCAGTTGCGTGGTAATGAGGGATTGCTGCAAAGTCAACGCCAGTGACTGTCCACTGTCTATACATGTTCATCCGGGAGGAGTGAATGCTGCAAGTCCCTGACTCGATGCAATCTGCTGGGTTTCCTTAGATAGAAAAACTTTTTATCCAATTTGAATAAATAACAGAATCTGGCTGCACTGTTCAATGATTAAGATTAATTAGAATGTATGTACCTGACTTTTGTGAAGCTCCTTGAGACGACATGTGTTGTGAATTGGCGCTATATAAATAAACTGAATTGAATTGAATTAATCTGTCGAGATCTCCAGCTGAAGGCAAGGTTTAAAGTGCCCGCCTTCCATATATAACCTCGTGTGACGTCAGACTTGGGACGTCCCCGTCCTACCAGCCGCAGTGCCCACTGGGATTTGTAGTGGCGGACAATACTGGATACAAAATGGCCGATGATGTCGGAAGGCCTGGTGGTGTCCAGCAATGTGTAAATGGTCCAATATTCAGCAAACAAGTGGTCCAACATTCCCCCCTAGGTTCAAAGGGTGAGATGAATCGCAGTCTTTGAAGCTACTGGGACCATCCTGTCCTTTGCTGAACAATCCGTGATCCGTGGCGAAGCAGAACAAAACAAAACTGTCTCTGTGTTCCTCAAAACCTATGACTGGGCAGAGTAGAGGTTAGCCTGGGCAGGACTAAACTCTGACTAACTCATACCTTTCTACGTTGTTCAATGAGAAATACAAACAATACATTCATATCATCATTACATTCTTTGGTCATCAGCTTTGGTAGCCCTGAGACAAATTGAAACAACGAATAGAAGATACAGTACACATATATGTATATATATGAAATGAAAAAGAAAATAATAATAATAATAAAACAAGATCATGGTTCATAGCTCATGCGTCCAACTTCCATCAGGCACTGGAACCTGCCTGTGGTGGTGCTATGAACCGTGGGGGAATGAATGTGAGGGAATCAATCCTGACTTGTAAACGGTTAACCTGCCTGTATGCGGTGTGTTATCTTTAACAAAACCAACGTTTAAAACAGGTTTAGGCTTAAACCATTAGCTCTTCCAAATTTTGATGGGGTTTAATATAACTCCTGTCTCTAAACTATCTAGATGCGAAAAGAGGGAGGAAAAGAATAATTGAATTGCAGTACTCAGGCTATAAGCCAGGTGTGTTTGTGGAGGTTGCAAGGTGTCTGCTGGGATTTAGGATTTTCTCTACTAAGTTCAGCAGAACTAGGGCAGTAGGTATGTGTTCCTCGGTGGGACTGTCTACAGATGAACCAACCTCCTTTAATAAGATTTTGCATGAAATCTCTGGCAATGTGTGTGTCCATTACATTATTCTTAACCACTTCTGTGAGGGTCTGCAGTGCATGCAGAGTGTTATGGAAAATTATCGTGCCAACTTACAGTTTAACACTGTGTCCTAGAAGGTAGTTATATTTTTAACTGTTTCTGTTGAAGAAAGTTGTTAGTGATTAGTGCATGTTAGTGTGAGTTTATGAAACATGCACCTATTTAACTAGTCCTTCGCACTGGTCTCTCCTTTCCCGAACATGGAGACAAGCTCTGTTCTTGGGGAGGAGAGTTCGATGTAGAACTTGGATCTGGTTCAGCAAAAGAGCAGCAGCTGTGATGACGGTGTCAATCTTTCTGAAAAGCATCCGACCCACTTAATGAAGCTGCATGTCACAGTTAGGAGGAATTTGTTACCTCCTGCTAATTTTGGAACTGGTTCGACCCAGTTGGTCTGAAGGTGGAACCAAGGTAATGTAACCCCCTTCGCTGAAACGGAGGTTGACTGGTTGGCTGGGATGGCTGAAACTGGCAGCAGGTTAAGCATCCTTGGATGTGGACCTGAGTGTCTTGAGACAGAGGCCAGTACACCATCTGTTGGGGAGTGTGGCTTTGTAGCTCCTATGGCCCCCTACAGGAGAGTAATGGGCGTAGGATAATGTGACCCCCCTTTGGTCTGTTGGAAGAATGCTGAAAACATGGGAGAGCTGTTTGATGCCAATCTGCACACTGGAGGTGCACACTCTGGCTGTCTTAAGGAGAGTGCACAGCCCATCTGCTAAGAGCAGTGTGTGGATGTGTTGTGCCTCAGTTAAAAGGGGATCTTCTTGGCGCAAGCGGTCATACAGCTCTCTACCAGTTGATAACTGCCCTACCCAGAATGCTAGAAGCACTTCTGGTATGAACATGGTTCCCAGGTGTACACCTTCCAACACTTTGGGGTTCTAAGTTTTCACACCTGGGTTCTTTGAAGAGCAAAGAAATGATGCATGACTGCATCTGGGAGGTGTTTTCTGGGTGGCTGGGTGCAGCTGTGTCCCAGAGGTGCCCATGACCGGCTCTGACGAGGGCCTGAGAGGCTCTTTGGGCTCCTCTAACTGGTGACCCTGTTGGTCACAACGCATCGTTCGCTGCTTGCACCCAGTGGGTTTGGCACCTCCACCTGGATCCAGTGTTGGTCCTGGTGGCAGACAATGAGCGGGGCCAGCCTGTCCAGCAGGTTCTGGCCACCAAGAAAAAGCTCTTTGTTTAATGTGCACACATAGATGGGGTGCACCAGAGTCATGTCTTGGAGTGTGATGTCCAGCTCCACCCAACCAGTGATGCATGATCGGTTTTGGGTGCGGCTGGTGATGCTTATATCACAAGCGTCGACCTGAAATGGTTCATTGAAGGAGAGCATGGCTCTACTCACCTCCTCAAACATGATTGAGCACATCAAGTTGATCTCTGATCCTATTTTAAAATAAAAATTCAGTTTCACATGTCCTCCTAGACCGGTGGGACAGTATAGGTAACACGTATGTTCGTTTTGGTTCAGTTTACCTGAGAACCTTGGAAAGATGGTTTGTGGTGTTTCTCCTGGAGAGGTCCCAAGGGGTACTTGAAGTTTCCCAGGTTTGTCTCCCCATCCGATCAGGTAGACTCTGATGCCTGTGGAGACTGGGTCCACGCCTAGTCATGCTGACGGGAAGTTTGGGTCTGGTTTAAATGGAGGGTCGGCTTCCTGTTTCAAGGGTTGTGGTGGAGTGATGGCCTGACGCACTGCTTCTGTCACCATCTTGCGTAAGGCGTCCTCCATCTCTTTCCCCATAATCCCTTCTGCGT
Organism: Crenichthys baileyi; assembly: GCA_036173005.1. Lineage (NCBI taxonomy): Eukaryota > Metazoa > Chordata > Actinopteri > Cyprinodontiformes > Goodeidae > Crenichthys > Crenichthys baileyi. The sequence continues at coordinate 318,945 of JAHHUM010000604.1, forward strand.
GTCGGTTCCACCCTTTTCCATCAGTTTTACCTTTAGGCCTCAAGTGATGGTCAGGTCGTCTGTTCGACCGGAAGTGGTCCAGCAACTTTGACTGTGGTTGGTATTCAGTACCACCCCCCGGTCCAGCTGACCAAACCTACGTTGTTCCCTGAACCTGTTCTTAAAGTGGGTTCCTGCTGAGGGCATTTCCTGACCTTCCAACGCAAGGCTGGTTCTTTCAGTCTGGACCTGTAAAACCCTAGCCTCGCCCTCTGATCCCTTGGTCGGGCGAGCCCGTGTTTCCCACGCCATCTGAGCATATTTGCGGATCTCTTGCATGCTCATGGTCTTTGTTCTGCAATACATAGTAACATCGTATCGCACACTTTCATGAAGGTTGTGGAGGAACAGGGATTTAAAAGCATGTTCCTCCTCAATGCCGGGAGCGTTGTGTCCTTGGAAGTAAACAGCTCTCAAGCGCCGGTAATACTCCCTGGGTGCTTCGCTTTTCTTCTGCTGGATAGTGAAAGCACCAAGTGTGGCGGAGGCCGGGTCCGTGTACACAGAATATTCTTCCCTTAAAGCTTCGCAGAGGGTTGAATAACGGTCTCGGACTGCAGGGGGCAGGCTCTCCATGAAAACATGGACGCTCCTGGATGTTGTCTTCCAGATGAGCTTCAGTTTTTCCCGTGCTGATGGGCAATACAAATCTAAAAGACAGCGTTCAACTTCCCTAAGATAGTCGTCAATGTTTGACTCTGCATTATTAGGGTCGAAACGCTCTATGTTTTTGGCCAGACTCAAGCTGGCGGGTGCGCAATCCACTCTCAGGGATTGGTGCCGGCCCATCTGAGTCGTCATCTGAGAGTTCACTCCGGCTGCACTCAGGGTGTGTCAGTGCATCACGCCTCATCCTCAGGGGAGGCAGTGGAGGCTGCTCAGGTTACAACGGTGGGCCCTGTGCTCCCCGGACTAGGGTCCTGGGCAGCGGTTGAGGGCGGTAGGAACCACCGGAATCCCAGGGGCGGCTCTCCTGTCGCCTTGGCGGAGGTGAGAGATCGTAGAGGACTGTACTGCGAGTGAAGTTTGAAGGCTGCTCGCCTCTAAGCCTTGAACTATTTACTCCTGCTGGGTCCCCAGCCAGGTATCGTTCATGGCTGCTGATTACAGTGGGGTGGGGCACCGCACCACTGAACCTATTCTGACTACTTACACCTGTCCTTGCCTCGGTGGATGTATGGGGAACCCCATGAGCCCTGAAAGGTAATCTCTGGAGAGCAGCTTCTACATCCTCCAGATCTGACCTGCAGGTTCTCTCAGGGTATCGCAGGTGTGGCTCACCTCCAAAGGTTTCAACCTGTGAGGTAGGTTTCTGTTCGCCCCCCCCCATTCCTCCAGGGATGGGGGAGTGGCCTGGCTACCCTCAATTGTCTCCGACCTATTTCCAACTTCTGTTAGTTCACCTCTAAGGACATCCACCGTCTGCAAAGTATCACTCAGCTCGAACTGCAGTTTAACACGCTGGTCAATTTCCAACATTAACCTTCGCTGATACAACAGAGTGAGCTGCCCTAACACATCTGAGACCCGTCTGTCTTTTGGTGGGTTTTTAATGACTTGGAGCAGCTCCTGAATCCTGGCTTCACATTGCTCAATGCCATAATCATTGAGACCTTTACGCTCCTCTGAGGATAACAGAATCAATGACCCAATCGTTTCTTGTGCCTGCATTCCTATGGGGTCCTCTAACATACACACATCTCCAGCTGCAGTCTGGGATGTTTCCTCCATCTTTGGCCCCAAATACACAATGGTAATACACTGACAATGCAAACACACAAACTGTTTAGCTATGAACCACCACTAAAATTACCAGTCGTACCAATTAGCAGTAACACAAACAGCTAAACTGTTCTTTGATGAATAATAGCTAAATTAGTTAGCAGCACACAAACAGGCTGAGCTGTTCTATGATGAGAGGTAGCTAACTTAATTAACAGCAATACAAACAGCTAGGCTGTTCAGCTAGCTGTCTGATTCAGATATGTATCCTGCAGGTGTATGGGTTTGCTTAAAATGGGAGTAATCAAGCAAACAAAACGCACAAAAAGGGAGAGAGGAAAGGAAAAGACGATTTTCCTTTCCTGAAATAACCCAAACCCAACTTCAAAATAAAACTTTTAAAAGTGGAAAACGAAACTAAACATTAAATGGTGTTCTTAGCTTCAAATAAATGTTAGTGCTTCCTAATATGGATCACTTACCTTCTAGTTAGGCAACTAAGTTAGTTTTGTAAGTCAGATCAAAACATGCTTCACACAATAAAACCCAGCAAAACGCTTAAACTTTATCCAAAAGTGGTCATGAATGATCAATAACTTCAGCTTTCAACTTAAGTTATGCCCTTTGATCATAGGTGATGGAATTGTCTGCCTGTGTTAATGAACTGAGTGAATAAAATCAAAGTAGGAACTGCAATTCTCACTAGTGACCACCAGGTGGTACCAAGTGCAGGTCTGCGATTTGGGAAATCCAGCTGCCACTGCAATTTTATTCAATGGCCACCAGATGTAGGTGTTGCTCTCTACCTGACTGGGAGGGGCTGGTCAGACCTGTAATTACACCCAGCGGCCACTGGAGGCTGCCTATCAGCGCATTTTGAAAATTTTTCCCCTTTCTCAAGCCATTTCCTTCTAGATCTGATAAAGGCGCCCCTGGCTTTGTCTTCATAAATTTTGTCCAATTCTAATTGAATCCTTGAATATTCTTTATATTCTTTTTCAGACAGTATTGTGTCCTTCAATAATTCTATTATTCTTGAGATTATTAGCATTTCTTTTTCTTTTTTGTTATGTGTTACAATTTTCCCTATTTTAATGGCTAGTTTCCTGATTTCAAATTTCATTAGTTCCCAATATTTACCATAATTTTTGAGAGAATTAGATTGGGTCCAGTATTTATTAATGAGTTCTAGGGTTGCTGTTTTGAATTCTTGGTTTTGTAGCAAAGTTCGGTTAAATTTCCAGTAATCTGTACTATTATTATGCTGGGTTAATTTTGTGTCTATTTTGATAGTAATGGCCTTGTGATCTGTAAGAATAGCTGGTTCTATCTCTGAGCTAATCACTTTATTTACAATGTCCGAAGAAATCAGCCACAAGTCAATACGAGACTTTAGAGATCTGTCTTTCTTACTCCAGGTCTAAAGATTGGCTTCCAAATGTTTATTTCTCCATATATCAGTTAGGCCCATTCTATTACAGATGGGTTCTAAATTGGATGTTGTTCTGGTCCTCGGTGGCCACCTGTCCAAATTCTCGTTCATTACTGTATTAAAATCTCCTCCCCATATTATTTTAGCTGAAGCAAATAAGCATAATAAAGATTTGGTCTTGTTTTCTATTGTTGAAAATAAATCACAACATTTTGTTTTTGGTTGTTGAAGCCATAAATGTTTATTAATATAAATTGCATCTGATCAATATCAACCACTAAAATAATCGATCTACCATTGGTGTCTGTAAATTGCTGTATAATGCTTCCCCTGAATTTTCCTTGTAGAACAGCGACTCCTGCTGACCTGTTGTTGAAAAAAGAAAACCACATTTATTTTCCCCACTTATTTTTCCAGAATATTACATCTGTTTTTATGGTGTGTGTTTCTTGGATAAAATTAAAATCCACCCCTTATTCTGACAAAAAAGAAAACAAAGCTTTCTGCTTTACATTATTTCTAATACCCCAGGCATTAATAGACAGAATTGAAATAGACAATAGCTCATGCAGAGCTCCACCTTAAATAGCTTAAACTTAACAAACGTAGGCTAAACGTAGGCTGTACCGAACTGTACAGTATTAAAGTGCTGCATCAAAGAAGCATTCAACATCTTAATGTTATTTTAAGCATAACGTAACTGATTACCTTATATTAATAGAACTGTAGTGTTAACACTATAACGGTTTATACTTCTTTCCCGTTAACCTAGGCTCTATTATCAACATAATAAGCCTTTTCTCCTCTTTTCCGAGCTTCTTCTATTGCTGGCCACAGCTTGCTGCGTGCCTCTCTGTCCACTCATCCATTTTCTTTTCGAGCTCCTCTAATTTTTTTCTTTAGGATTGAGCACTGATCCTTCAGGAAAGTGTTTTGGTGCTTCAAGTCCATTACTTCTTTATGGCAGAACTCCAAAGACTTCTTCAGACATTCAATTTGAATCGTATTGAATTGTACAGCTTCATCAGTTTGATCAGCTCTCTCGTTTATCTTATTGGTAACAGCCGAGAGGATAGCTTCTTGTAGTTCTTTGAGAGTTGGTTCTTCTTCATTTTGTTTACCTTTGTTATTTTCACCTCTTGCCTCAGGGGCATTTTTTAGGGTCTCAAAACATTGGGGGCTTTAGCCCAAATCCAAAATATTTAGATTTCAATAAGACAATCTATAGGTAATTTAAAGTTAAAATAATATAGGACATATTGTACCAGTTCTCTGTCTCGGCTGGTTTTAGACTGAATTTTAATTATTGTGAATCAAATAAAAAAGGTTTGCAATAATTTTACTTTTTATTTTTGTAAGAAGCTGAATGAAGGACAAGGAGAAACAGAGTTTAGGACCGGTTAAAAACCATTTTGCTGAAGCAAAAGATGCATTTTGAGGTATTTAGAAAAGAACTTAATCAGAATTTTTGGTGACAAAACGTTTTCTTAAACTCAGAGATGTATACTTTGGGCCAGTTAAATGTGCTTCTTTTGTTATCTACATAAATGATCATTTTAAACATCACATTCTCATCAAAGTGTTCCAATCCTGAACAATGGAGCCCATTGTCTTTATTCTTATATTTCAAAAAAAGAAAGTGGTATAAAGTTCATTTTCCTAATCTTAGTCAAATGGTAAAACCCTAAAACACGTTTATTTTAATATGCCAAGAGCTTTCGAAACATTGTATTAAAATTGTTCCTTCTTTTATGAACCCTTTCTCTTTTACCGCCATCTTTTCAGCCCTTCATTCCACTTCTGAAGAAATTTGGCCTGCCAAAAATAATAAATAAAACATTTTACAACACAGTCTTTTGTTCTGCATGTGAGACATTAATGCAGTTCTTACTATTAAACACGTTGAAAGGAAAGGATGTTAAGTTGTGGTGTTTAAATATAGCATAAAGCCTCATCCTGGACCTTATCAGTACTATATTACAGTTATTAATAACTGTGTACACATGTTATGTATGTCTCACCTTCAGTAAAACTGTATCCTTGTTCAATTAGTTTAGTTTCTATAATATTACATGTGTAATTCAGAAAAATAAAATGAGCCCCGTTTGAGGCACTTAGTGTAACTTTTCAGATAATGAAGGAGGCAGGTCGACCTGGAGTAAACTGCTGATCTGGAGTATGTCTCTGGCTGTGTGCGTAGTTGCGCATGCGCAGTATTTTTAGTCTTCTCCTTTTAACTCATTGTCAGGTTAGGTGGAGCGGGACGTGATTATATGGAACACAATTGAAAAAATCTGATTGTTTTCAAATAAAAAAGGGAAGTCCAATACCATTTTGTGGCTGCATCTTTTTAATACTTCTAAATTTCTTCTATCAAGAAGTTTGGGGCTATTCAGAAAACATCTGGGGCTTCCGCCCCGGAACCCCATGTCTAACTACGCGCCTGTCTTGCCTTTTTAGCTTGGTGCTTCAACGGCGTGCTGGGGGAAGATGTACATTCATCTCCTTCCTTAGAGGGACATGCGTATGAGTGAATCTCTTCAATAGACCTTTTGGTAGTTAGAGGCTAATTAATAAGCTAGTTTCTCCTTGACTGTAGCTTGGACTCTAAAATGCTCTCAAAAGTTTCGGATTTATCCAAAAGAGTCTTCAGTGTTTCGGTTGGTACATCAGTTGTCTTCAAAAACTTCGGTGGTAACATTACCTTCTTTAAAAAGTATTTATGCAGCGAAATTGGTTTCGGTATTAAAGTTCAACTGCTTTGGCCGCCATCTTGCGCGGACCTCTCTTATCGGAAGACATACAGTCCCTTGTTCGAGGGAGTTGTAAACAGCTGAAAGATCCTTGATTTAGTGTCACAACGACTGAAAGGGATTCCT
>JAHHUM010000604.1:325083-365083 GCA_036173005.1 Crenichthys baileyi
GGTTTGTAAGCCCGGGCGGAAGGGTCTGTCAGGACCCTTTGTTGGCTGCATTTCGGGTTTACTGTTGTTTCCTGCGGTGGATGGGGGGGGTTCGTCCGGGGGGTTTTTGCTATACGGAAAGGATGGAAGACCTATCGCTGCCACATTCTGATTTTGGGTTTCCTTCGGTGGCCCGGGGGGATCCTTGCCGGTTTGGTGATGCCAAGGGGGGCTTAAATCGAGCCCCCTGTTGGCCCCATTTCCGGTACGGGGTTTATCTAGCGGCTGGGGGTTTCCCAAAAATGGTTTGCTTGGCTTTGCGGTGGGTGGGGGGCCCCCTCCTGGCTTCATTTCCCATTTCCCCGGGGATTACCTGCACGGTTTTTTTTGCCCCGGTTTCCCCGGGGCCCCGCTCGCTCCCTGATGTTTGGGGGTTTGGATTGTTTTATTGTTTGTACCTTCCCCCCCGGGTTTTAAACATAAGGAGATGAGCTCTTGCGTGACATTGCGTGGGGCCCCGTGCCTTGCCTTTGACTCCCCCCAACACCCAAAATTTTCGGTTCATTGACTGAATTAGGGGGGATGTCATCGTGAAACTAAAAACTCAACCTAAAAAAACCCCTTAGGGTTAGGCATGCATTTGGTAATGGGCCGAGGTTTTGGGTTATTGTCAGGGTTTAGGGCATAGAAAAGGTTTACAATGACTGAAAATCACTGGGAGTCAAAAAACCATGGTCCTCACTACATACAGCAAAACAAGGGGTTTTTGGGGGTGTGGTGTGTGTGTGTGTTTTTTGGGGGTGTGTGTTGGGGTGTGTGTGTGTGGGTGTGGTGTTTTGGTTGATTCCGCTCAGGGGGAATCGGGGGGGGTTTTGGTTGGGGGATGGTGGGGGTTTGGCCCTTTCCCAGTGCCCCTGACAGAACCCAAACGGGTTTCCCCCGCCTGCCCCTCCCCCTTTTTTCTTCTTCTTTTCTCTTCTTCTTCTGCTGTTGCTGCTGCAGCCATAGCAACACAGATGCTGCAGGATCAGGGTTTCTGTCTGGAATCACAGGATGTTCCTGCAGATTTCAGGATTTCAGCAGCAGACTCTGGTCCCATGTGGTCACCAACCAGGTAGAACTTAGTCCAAATCTCCCGGTCCATCAGCCAGAGGCTGAGGCTGCAAAGTTTTCATCATTTCCGTTTTTTATTCAGAAATTCGATTTGATTGTTTCTCTTGGTTGAACAAACAGAAGCGTCTCATCCAGAATCAGCTTTTTTATCAGAGCAACATTCATTTCTGCTCTGAAATCCGAAGCAGCAGAGATTCATCATGAGAACTGGTTCTGGTTCTGGTGGTGTTTATTGACAGTAACAGACAGGAAATGGGCAGAGAGGCACGAAGGCAGCCAGGCCTGGAATTGAACTGCAGATGGTTGCCTCCATACATGGAGCACCTGCTGCACCACTGTGCCACACTAGCTGAGTTAAGATGTGTTGAAGCTCTCAGGAATCCTCTGGCTGCCACCTCTTATCCCAACATTCCCTGTTCTTCCTGTTTGCTGCCTGGTATAATCTGTTGTTTTCCGTCTTCTTATCAATTATTCAGATGCTTCTCCTGGCATCTTTCCCATTTGGCATCTTCCATTTCTATGTTTTCAGATTTTTTGGCATCTTCCCGTAACACTTGAAGACAGATGGTGAATCCAACATGGAGGTCCTCCTCCTCTTCCTCCTCTTCTCCCATCATTGGTCTCCGTTCTCATCTGCATTCATATTATTTGTTGTTTAGGTGGATGAACACAGGGAAACCCATGACAGCTGAGACCTGAAGATGGATCAGCTGCAAGGACCCGATCTGCTCCCAGATTTGGACTGAGAGATTTTTTTGTTCCCGCTCTTCTCCTCCTCTGACCTCCTCCTCCTTGTGGCTGCTCCTGCTCCCTCCTCCCCCTGATGGAGGCTTGGTTCTAGGCCCGGTGCTGCTGGCTCTCCTCCAGCCTGGCAGCAGCTCAGTAGAAGCAGGTGGAGCCCGAACCCCTGTCACACACACTTTGTTCCCATCCTGTTTCTTAGTCCAAACCAGCTTCGTCTCCATGGTGACGTCCATGTTGATTTTCTGCTCTCGTCTGATTGGCCTGCTGCTCATGTTTTTCAGCAAGAACCAGAACCCAGTCGGTTCTGTTGGTTAATAAACGATGTGATATCTGCCAGGCCGATGTTATGGTATTCTGATGGGATCCTGTTTTATTGACAGATTCAATCTGGCCCAGTTTTTCTCCTGATACTGGATTTATTTGATCTGATGAAGAGCAGCTTCGTGTCTCTCTGGGGGTGGGGGGAAGTTTAAGCAGAACTATCAAAGTTCTGGAAGAGTTTTGACCTTGGTGTGAGAACTATCATTTCCACCTGTGTTCCTGAAGGTGCCAGAGAGCAGAATCTCTGATGTTCCTCAAGAAACATCAGCAAACTTCTCCTTCAGCTTTGTTTACACACTCAAACTATTTTATGAAACGGGTTCTACATAACAGGTTCCTCATAACGGGTTCCTCATAACAGGTTCTCATAACAGGTTCCTCATAACGGGTTCCACATAACTGGTTCCACATAACGGATTCTTCATAACGGGTTCCTCATAACTGGTTCCTCATAACGGGTTCTACATAACAGGTTCCTCATAACGGGTTCCTCATAACAGGTTCCTCATAACGGGTTCCACATAACTGGTTCCACATAACGGATTCTTCATAACGGGTTCCTCATAACGGGTTCCTCATAACGGGTTCCACATAACGGGTTCCTCATAATGGGTTCCTCATAACGGGTTCCACACAAGTTCCACATAACTGGTTCCTCATAAGTTCCACATAACTGGTTCTTCATAACGGGTTCCACATAACGGGTTCATCATAATTCTATCTTGTTAGTTGAAAGCCCAGAAGATAAGTTAATCTTACTTCATGATGGTATGTTTACTAGAATAAATCAATTTAACCCAACAAACACATTTTTTAAGTCTTAACTGGAAATGAAATGTTAACATAAAGTGGACAACTGCCCTGGTTCACCTTTGTGACTGCAGCTCAGCTGAGTATGGAGCCTCTCCACCCTCCTCTTCAAACAAAATGGCAGCTTAAATTTCTTCACTTTAAAATAACAGAAATTTATTCATTAACTAATAAATGCATAGAGCCATGTTTAAAAAACATCTTACTTGCTATTTTGCTTTACTATTTTACAAAACACTGACAAATCTATACTGGGCAAACATTATACTGAAAAATAAGTGTCTCTAAATTTCTGACAAATTACTTACCTTTAATCCAGACCTTAGACACCTTTCAGACTTGGAACTGACCTCATTTTCTACTGTTTTAGGTCTCATATCATTAGACAAGTGGAATTGTATTAAACTAGAAATACTTTTAGAGGTGGACTTATTAGCCGTTCACTCATGTTTTAATGTGTTACAAATGTTAGGTGGTTTCACTATGAAAAAGAAGGAGTGTTAAATGTTGTATTAAAAAGGAAACTGTTACTTGTAGTTTTATGCATTCATTGCTGCTTCCCTGACCTCCAAACAACTGAAAGCCCCCCAAGTATCCTAAAGAGACCTATAAGCCTCTGGTGATTTGCAAGTGCAAAGTGGTTTGATGGCTTCAGTGACCTCTGCTAGGCTGATTACCATGAAGTCTTTTTTCCTGATGCAATGCTTGGGTTTAAAACTTGAATTAAATACTAATTTCACTGACTCACAGTGATTCCAGTTTAGACCAGTTGTTAGTCTGACCTCAGTAACACGGTCTGGATGGAAGACGGGGTTTTTTTTTTTAAATTCTTAATGCAGAAAAAGTCACAGAAAGTCATTGCACAGGGATATAAAAAGGAAATGACAGGAAAATGTATGGATTAATTTCATCTGAGAGGGAATGATGAGTCAGATCAGAGGGATGAAAGGCTCGCAAAAATGTCTGGTGGAATAAACAGTGTAGGGAAGGGAGAAAAAAAAACAAGACAGTTAAATCCTAGATAGAAACACCAAAAATGTAAAATTTTTGGAGCCTGTCACAATATTGCAAGGAGAGCAGTACTTGACATGAACAATTGCATAGAGGCCTATTATTGTCCCCCCTTCGCTAAACCTTTGGACTTTAATGCAGCCCAAAATGTGCAGCTCGATACTGAGTTGTGTGTGAGTTATTTTTTTTGCCAGTTGGAGTCCATGGTGACCTAATTAGCCAAAACCATACTCCAAAAAGCAATAGGAATGACTGGAGACAGGTGTTGAAAAATCCTAAAAATCCACTATCTTTCAAGATTTGCTGTGTTATCATACTTTCAGCTAGAAATGCCATTTAACTTTCAGTTTGTAGAGAAATCTGTGCTCTGTTTAGAAGTGAAGCCAATATGTTGATGCCTCATACGTTTTTCCCCCAACTTTCCTCTAAGCACCCAAAAGTTTGAGGGAACAATCAGATTTCAGAGTTACTGCTGATTCGAGCGAGTAAGACATTTTTTTTTTATTGATGAAAATGTTTTAACTTGCCCTCACAGCTACAAGTTTCGCTCCACAGTCCTGATATCTACCCATGACATCCTTCCATAAGTTTTCTGTCAAAGCGCTTCAGAGCACACTGAAGTCAGAAGTAAAATGGAAGGCTTGGCCATTAATATTCCTGACAGTTTCATGATCTGAGCAGCCTGCACACACCAGGCTGTTCATTTCTGTTGCTGAAGCTGAGTGTGTATTTGTCTAAATGTTTTTATTTTTACATGTATTTAAACCCCCTTTAACACATAGAGTTTGGAAATGTTTTTTTTTTCTTTCTCCATTATTTCTGATTTAAATATAGTTTCTGGCTGTGGTTAGCTCCAGCAATCTTCCATCATGGTTTTCTAATTATTTTTTTTTTTAAAAAAAGCCAAACTGTCCATTTAAGCTTTTTTTTTTAAGTGTCTTGGTTTTGTCCAAGCATGGATTGCCATGAATTTTCTTTGCTTTAAAAAGAAGAAAACCGGTGATTTTTAACCTTTTGTAGCATGGAACACTCATTTTACCAACATTATTGATGTGGAGGAAAAATCTCAGTGTAACCGGGATTCAATAAACAGGTCAGCTGTTTGCAGAAAAAATGTTCTACCAGCTTGCCAAACTAAAACCAGTCTTGTAAAAACATGATCTAGAGATAATCATTCTTGCTTTCATCATAACTCGACTAGATTATTCTAATTCACTTTATGTTAGGATAAGCTAGGACTCTTTCTCACGTTCAGCTTTACTGCTGATCGTCTTCTAAGCGATTAAAACAAAAACATATTTCACCTGTTTCTGTTGTCTGCACTGGCAGCTTGTGTGTCAAAGAATTTATTTTATTTAAAATCCTTGGCTTTTATATGTGTTTATAGTCTTGCTCCTCTGTGCCTTGTACACGTAATATGGAGGATGTGATAACATACGCAGCAATAATTCTTCTCTTGGTTGCACTAACCACTGCCACTCTTACTTAATTACAATGTTTGGAATCTCTACCTACTTCTTTCCAGGACAAAATGCTTATTTGATCAGCCATTCATTAAAATCAGCATAAAATAAAGCATACCACTGCTGCAGACACTCCAACCCATGAAAGTTGAACGTCCCCTATTTTCTTTTCTGAAAGGTGGCAACCCTCAACCAATAAGTTTTACAATGCAAATCAATTAAATGCAATGAGAATTTATTAATTCAAAGGATTTTAACAGTAATACAGTACAATCTCAAAGGACAGTCTCAATTGCTGTCAGTAAATGCCAGTTCATCTATTGTCAAGATTTTTTTGTTAAAAGCAGGAACAAAGATTTTTCACAATACCTGCTAAAATACACTCTGTGATCAACAGATATCAGGCTGGCACATTAATCAACATCAAAAAATCAAGTTTGAATCATGAGTTTTAACAAATCCTTTTAAGCCTTGTCATCATTGCGCTCTTTTCACTAAGCAGTTTATTTCTCTAGTTCGCATTTGCTTCCAGTGAGGTGGGGTTCACATGTCAGAGAGTATTTCACCTCCACTTGTCCATTCCCTGAGCAGGTGAAAGTGTGGGTTCCCTGGGTCAGAAAGTTCGTGCACGATATAAGAAGGTCATCTTTTCCCACATCCTTGTCCACAACCTCAATTTTCAGGGGAAGATGCGTTTCCACCTTCAAAAGAAGATTTGAATTAAAGTTAGGAAGTTTTTTATGTTGTTACTGCATATATGTTGAGCTATTGTGCGAAAAATAGTACTGGCCTAGTTCAAACCTAATTTTACTTTTTATCACTTAAAGGTTTTAATTAAAATCAAAAGTTAGTTGCAATTCCATTTTTAATATTTCAGTAAATTAACAACTACAGTTTTCTGAAAACCAAACTTTGTCATCTTAAGACATAGCAGAACTGATACCTGGCAATTTTGACTCAAAATAAAATCAAAATGAATTGGATGCATTGCATTTTTACACCTGTGGAAAACACTGTTTAAGCTTAACTGAAATGAGAAATTGTACTTACAACGCCCAAATTATACACAGCGTTCCATGTTGGATTGTCTGATTTGATTTCACTGGTCTGGTGATAAAAGGAGCTGTACCACATCCTAGCAACACTATCAAAAGAGGAGAAAAAGAAGAGAAACATAATATCTTTGATCAGTTAGAATAAGATCTCAGATTTTGATCTGTGCATCATCTTACGAATTAGTTTGCTTGAGTCCATCTCCATTCAGACCAAGTGCTCGAACAATGATCACAGACAGGGTCCCCATCATGGTCCGCCGGGTGCTCAGGTCAGAATCAGCCATCTTTACACCTTGGAGAGTTTCCACAGGTCGTCACCTGGTGCAAAAGCAGCAGCGTCACATTGGGTCCCAATCTGGAGTAGGAGGCTTAGGAGAAGAAACCCTGAGGTCAAATTGGATTGCATGACTGGAGTCTAGCGCTAAAAGAGAAAGAGAAAACAACATCAAGTTATTTCCTTGAAGTGTATTACAAGCAGTTTGAAGAGTCAATATTATACTTTGAGTTGAAGTGCAAAATCAAAAGTTTGTTGTATAAGACTGGTTCCTATGTGTTTTAGAAGGTGATTTGACGAAATTTCTCCCTTGAGAGGATCAGACAGCTGTGCTACTGTGTGCAGCCCTATGAATTGTGTGATGCACAAAAAACAAAACACCTATAAAATAAAACCAACTTAAATAGAGAGGCAGCAGCATGGCCCATCAATTTTCTAAATATATATATTATATATATATATATATATATATATTGAAAAACTGTCCAGAAAAAGGCTTCAGTAAGTCACAAATTTGGTTGTCAACAAGCAACATTAAGCTGATCTAATGAAGACACAAGAGATATCTTGATATCTAAAATACCTTATGCCTACTTTGCTTCAAACAGCAGGGCATTATTTATAAACAAATATTTTTCTTTTTCTTGGTGCAAATTTTTTTCCTTTCTTAATTCATCATTTAAAATGAGCTTGAAGCTGTTTCGTATCCTGAAATTCTTACTGTTGTGGAGCCACGTCCAGCAGTCAAAACCAGATTCAGAAGCAAAATTAATGCCTGAACAAGATGACCTGAGGACCACCGTTTATAAAGGGAATCAGAGACGTGGCCCCAGCATATCCAAGGAGATAAGGATGGTAAAAATAGAAAAATCAACAGAACCAACTGATAATAGATAACAGAGACAAGGTGATTATTATACACTTGTTTTTGTGTAACCTTAATATGAGTTACAATTACAACAAATGACCAAATTCAGAAAGTTTAGCCTTCACACATATGGACCAATAAGAAAAGCATGTTTTGTTGAAACGAGTTAGATGAAATAATTTCTTTTTAGACCTTTCTATGGTGCATGCCCCTTTCACCTGTTTGACAGCTGGGGACAAGCACTGTGGTGGGTTGGTCTCTGCCCCATACATATTTTAGAAAAGATTAATGATTAAACCAGACCTTTTACTTCTCTGGGAAAAAATATGATAACTTCCATGTTTCTGGAAATGACATAAAAGAGATGCTAAATACATCCTAAAAGTCTAAAACAGATGTTTGTGAGTAAATAAACCTCTTCCACTGATTTTCTCCGTCTTTCAATGAAACTTAATGACATTAATTATAAATAGATATGGCACTTGGATGAGTTATGACCACTAGTAACATATTTAATAATCCTTTTCAGACAGAACTTTGTTCCTGCCTGCAGGAGTCACATATGAAGGTAGAATAACAGGTGCATGCCTGCATGTGTAGCAGATAAGCTGATTGCAGCATAGCTGAGGAGCAATAGATGAGAGAGCAAGCAGATGGGCCAGAATAACAACAGATAATTACACTCCACAACATAAGAGAGCTCCATATGACTAATATTCTTGTGGTAGCATTTAAGCTAACATTAGCATTTTAGCTTATTTTGGCTTATACGATTCTGGTCGCATACTAGATGAAGTATTTTAGTGTAAGTCAACATGCTACTGATACCCCCACGTTAATGTTAGCATTTTATATAAAATAAGGATTTTATTAGATTTTAATATAAAAGTTCTACTTCACATACTAAATGGAGTTTTTCGATGGTACTCAACATTCTAGTCATAGCTCACATGCTACAGACAGTACTGTAGCTAACCTTAACATTTGAGTGTATTTTAGCTTAGCCTACCCACTTCTGTTTGCATACTAGATAGAGTAGCCAACCTTAGCATTTTAGCTAATTCCAGACATTTTCATGACATGTAAAAAAGACAGACACAAACTATCTCCTGTTTTACGCTGTTTAGGCTTTGATGCTCAAACCTGAGGTTTGTAAGATTTTGGATCTTACTGATATGCACACAGATTGGTCCCTTTTAAGTTTCTTAAGAAATGTTCTGGTTGATAATAACCCTTTATTTTGAGTTTTTAAACTGAGAAAGTGAAGGGATAGTCATTGATTAACTTCTAGTTACTTTTTTTGCATATAGTTATTGCTTGTTTGGCCACCTTGTAATTGTCCTTGCTAAAAACAAAAGCTGAAGATTTCAGGCCATGCAACTAAAGAGCCAAGTCATTTGGATGACAACTGACCCAGGTCCTGTTTCTGGCACAGAGTAATAGTATTAGGTTTTGTGGAGAGGAAACTGATTGCTTCAAATACAAAAGAACAAATTTGATTGTTTTCTGGAGTAAAAATAACATTCTGATGGTGATTTGGGGGGTTTAATGTGTTTTTTATATCAATTCTGTCTTGAGACACTTGACAAAACAAGCAGATCTAGAAAGGTACTTGTTTTGAGCATAAAATTAGGAGGCTTGATAACCATAACATGGCGGCATCAGGGTCTGAACAAGAACGTCATTGATTCTTTAATGCAGTGGCTTGATTAGATGATCAGCTTCAGGTTTGGACAGTGAAACCAGATCAACCCAGTGGATGGAAGGAAGGCAGGACAAATAAACACAAAAACTCCATAGACTAGGAGGAACTGATTAATCCCAGGTATGTCTCACTCTGAAGGAAATGGCTTGACCAAGTGAATAGAACCCCATCATCTGCAAAAGCAAAATCCAAGACTCTGAGGTTTCCAAACCAGTCACCATCCTCTCCTTGAGATCCTGTATATGGACACCGTAAACTCGGTCAGAAGCTCCAACAAAGTACAGAATGCTCTAGAAACAAGCCTGACTTTGAAACCAATCTCTGCATTCATATTCTAGCAGGAGGGTTCATGAAGTGCTTCAAAGAACACGGTGGTAAGTTTGACTGCACAACCACATCTGCTGTGTACCTCAACCAGACTTGGTAATAATCTGGTCCATGGCTATAACCAAAGCTGCACTCTTCTCCTCAATTCAAATCTTGACCATCGGTCTGACCCTCTGTTCTACCTTAGATTAAATGGTCCCAGGAACACGGAGCATGTTGATCCCTTGTTGGCTCTTTGACACTCTGTTGTTCCTTGTTTTGAGATATTGTGACCAGTACCCTAGTCTGATTTCCACAGCTGTTGTCCTGGTAAAGAAATCCCAACAGTCTGACAAAATCCAGATATTTCAGCATGGAGAAAATTCAAATAATCACTTTTATTTTCAGAATTTTCTCATTTTCAATTAAAACCCCCAGTAATAATTGGGTCCCAGCACAGACAAACCGACAACACTCCTGATTAATTTGTTGGCGACTGTCACAAAGTGCTCCTGGCTTCATGGCTGTGGCTTTATTTTCCATCGAAGCTCCACTTTCCTCTGGAGGAGCCACTGAACTTTTCAACTCATAGCTGGGGGACTGGGGGGGATCCACAGAGATAAAAAGGAGATGGGCAGACAGCAGAAAGGAAGAAATGGAGAAATAATTTGAAAATCAAAGATGTGGAGAAAGAAGGACAAAGATGGTGATGGTGAGGATGAATGATGGAGTCTGGGGTTATGTTCAGGTCATGTCTTTCTCAGGACCGAGTGTTGCAGACTCAGTTCTTCTGTTTTTTTCCTGTCTCTTTGTGTTAGTAAACCAACAACTGTCCAGAATTATTTCTTCACCAGCTCATAATCATCCCTGTTTTATTCACCCACTCGTCCAAATCTGGTCTTTGACTCTAAAATGTTTTCATGCATCATTTGATATTATTTAAAATATCCCAGACATATGACCAAAGGGGATTAGTTTGTTATTTTCATCCATCTCCAACTTCACTTCGAGTTGCTGATGTGAAAAATGTGGTTTCTAACTGGTTGTGGTGGGATTCCTAATGTTTATATTTTTTACCATTTCTAAATTAAAGAAGGTTTTTGTTTTGGAAATCTGTAACAAAGCAAGCAGTTACATTTTGATAAGGATTTTTTTCTTGTAAGGAGTGTATCTGGATATCTTGGGTTTTCTCTCCAGATTTAAAGATTTTTGTTAAAACCCCAGTAAAAAAATGGAAAAAGAAATTTCTTATCTTTCAGATAAGGATAAATTGAGTTATTCAGAGGACTCTGAATAACTCTGATAAACCAGATTACTGCCTGACCAGTGAAATTAAACAAACAAAATTATAAAAGTTCTCCAAAAACAACAAGTCTTTGAGATCCATCTGTCTTGAATGATTATAGAACCAGATCTAGGGCTTTGGGACTCCAGAGAACCACAGACCATTATCCACTAAATGAGAAAACATGAAACAGTGGCAAATGCCCCAAGGAGTGGCCAGACGAAGAAAATTAGTCTGTGAGAACATCAGCTTCTCATCTAGGAGGCCATAAGAAGCCAAAACATCTAAAGTTCTGCAGGCCTCATTGCCTCAGTTAAGGTCAGAGGTCATGATTCAATACTAAGATAGAGAGACTGGGCATAAATGGCCTGGATTAGAGTTTCAAGTCCAGTACCACTGCTGACGTAAAAGAACAAAAAGGCCCATCTCATGTTTTTCAAGAAACATCTTGAGGATTCCCAAGAATTATGGGTAAATATTCTGTGGAGAAAAGAGCAAAACTGATTTAAAGGTCTGGTGTACATCATACGTACATTCAAACATGGTGGTGGTGGAGTGATGATCTGGGGCTGCTTTGGTGCTTCTGGACTTGGATGACTTGCTCTAGTTGAAGGAGCCACAAATTATTCTACTTTAACAATCCAGAAGGAGCAGGATAAGAATCCAGAACACACCAGCAACACCCCCTCTGAATGGACAAACAAAACAAAATGAAGGTTTAGATATGGCCTAGTCAAACTCAGGATTTAAATTTTATTGAACTGTTGACTGTTCATGTTGGAAAGCTATTCAATGTAGCTGAATTAAAACAATTGTGTTAAGAGTGGTGGGCCAAAATCCCTCTGTGGCGATGTAAGAAACTCATTGGATGCATTTTAGACAATATATAGAGGATGGGTGGACATTATTCATTTGCCTGCCCTTTAAAATAATAGGAATTATATTCATTACCATTCCTGTAATGAAATAGAATCCTTCTGGTAGCTATTAATGCAGCTTTATTAAAAGGTTCTATCACAACCAAACTTTATCCATTTGTGTTTTTTAGCACTTTTCCATTCCCCCTTCATCCCTGCCGCCCTCATCGTCCATTTCTTCCTCCCTGAAAGTGTGAACTACACGATTCTAAGTGACTTCCGAATGATAGGTTCATGAAAACATCTGAACCGGTGATACATTTCCCTGTACACGTTCCTGAGCCGATAACAGAGTGCTCATTTATTTATACAACAAAACTCTTGTTTTCTCTCCCTGACAGCTCAATAACCAACATGATCAAGAGTCAAATGAGAACCCTGGCGTCCAGGGAGAAAACCTATCATAGAAAAACTGAGATGGAGACAGACCCATTATATTCAGGAAATCGATTCCAGCTCTGAAAACACATTTCTGTTCAGAGAAGCTCACATCAGACTGAAGCGACCTTTTGGAGGTCCTGAATGCAGAAATAATCGCAGCTTCTCTGCCGAGCGGTGGATCAATGGAGACCGCGCTTACAGACCGGCTCCAGTTGAGTGTGTTTGACGCTTTCTGACAGTTGAGATCACACCAGGCTGCTTTCCCAGAATGCATTCTACCTTCACACCGCTCCAGAGATACCAAAAGTTTGAAACTCTTCCATGACGAAGTTACAACAGCTGCTGCTCTCTGCTTTTCTTTTAATCTTTGCTCTCAGACCTTCTTCAGCCAGACATGCTTTCATGCTTCAGTTTGTGGCTCTGGGGGACTTTCAGTCAGGAAGAAGCAACAATTTATTATCTGTGGCTTTGTGCCTCTGTTCGGGTTGGTTTACTCAGTCAAGTCTTTTGTTGACTTGACTCCAGTAAAACTCAAGTAGGTCATGTTGCAAAGCTACAGAAAACTCGTTTTCAGTTGTTTGTAAAAAAGTTTCTTGGAGTAAGCCTCCAAAAATGACATTAAATTAGTGGTTCCTTTGGTTCAATGAGTCATCCCAGACTAAAGTTCGTACTTCAGCAGAGAAACCAGTTAATCATGTTGGCATAATCTCTCACAGGAGGCCCACGGTGAAGTTTCTCACTGAGAGATCTTGCAGAGTTTTTTTGTTTTTTTTACTCACTTGTGTGAGCGCAGCTTGAGTGTTGCTTTGCTGCAAATGTCCGCAGGCTAATTGTAGGTGTCAAGTGGTTGTTGAAACATTCGCAGCTTCATGCTGGAACTTTATTTTAAGTAGCAGTAGAGGATAACATTTACATCTTTCAAGACAGACGAGACAACGTTCCGTTGCATGCTTTGATTCAACAAAAATTCTATGCCAGTAACACACAACTAAAACTACTGAGACAAAGATAAAATGATGATTAAACTAAAATTACTAAAAGTATAAACAGTAAAAACAAAAAATAGAACCATTAAATGATGTATTTATGTCAGTTCAGTGCGAATTGTGAATATTGAGCACCCAGATTTTAATTTCATGAGGAATTTGGAGTGTATTAATTAGCTTTAACTAATTGGGTGTGCTTACAACAAAATATGTTGTGTATTCTTAACACAGCAACACCATAAATGTGCAACGAATAAAATATGAAATCCATAGAATGATCTATAGCAGGACTCTTCAGATCCAGGGGGGACCGGGAGTGTGTTGCCACTCACAAACTGGCATCTTAGCTGGACAAAAGTAATCAAAAGAGATTGTTCAAACAGCAAAGCATTTAAGTTCGAAACACCATAGACAACAACTTTAACTGTTCATGAGTGTCCTTGATCCACTGCGGTGGGCAATACCTCTAGAAAAGCTATGTTTTTGAAAGTGGGTGCCCTAAACTGTCATTAGCCTCAAGACCTACCAGTACCTTAGCTTGAAGGAAAACTCCAGTAACAGAGTAAGCACATTACATGATTAATAATGACCCTTTTGGGTTGACGGCCTTATAATACACAATCAAAACTCTAAGCTGATTATCCTTAGCTATTATTCCTGCCTGGGTACCAAACTGACTTAGGGATTCGGGAGCTTAGGGAATCAGCTGGTGAGGTCTGAGTTGGGAGTTTTTAGCTGCTGTTACTAGTAGCTTACATCACACAGCAGTGGTAAACATGTTCAAAATGGGATGTCTCAGATGTGGTCTGGAATATCTAGAGCACTTGGGGATGGGCTTGTTTCCTATTAGAGGCCAGTGGTGGAAGCAGCTGTGCCCTCTTCAGCTCAGGTCCTATAAACAAACGGAATGGTTAGCAGCAGCTATGCGTAGCTAGCATAGCTCAGCTTTTGAAGGTTCAGGCATCTTTGTAGCTCTGGTTTTAGCTACATCAGCAGCGTTCAGCTGGCAGGCAGACCGATTCAGTGAAGCTGCGTCTCTCAGCTCTGGAATGAGCATCGGCTGTTATTCTTGTCTCTCGGTGGGGTGGCACCCAGTGTGAGTTTTTGACAGCATCTTGGGGAACCTGCATAATTTTGGATTGGAAACTCCTGCAGCTTCAGGAGCGGCCTGCCTCCGCCAACGAAGAAAGCAAGCGCTGTTTCCCCGAAATCACCCTCCCCGATGGAGGGTCAAAAGAGTCCGACTGTTTGTCAGAGTCCCATTATATGAGCTTCCATGACGTCACAGTTTCCTTCCCGAAACTCCTCCTCTTCCTGTTACTTGGACAAGATATATAGCAGTATTTTTAAATCAATAGTTATCAGACCAGCTTGTATTCAGTCCTTCATTGCTGGATGTCCAACACCCCCAAACTAAATTGAACTTAACCATACATATCCACCCCCACAATTCAATGGGGATCTCAGGGACATTTATCTGTGTGAATACTTTGGTCAACTATAAAGCTGGGCAAAAACAACCAGTGATTAAACATATTTTAGAGACACACTGGTTGTGTTAAAATATCTGTTAAAATCAGAGCATTAAAAATGAAAATACTTTGAAAATAATCTCTTTGTTAGTGATAGTAATTCTGTTTAGTCTTAAAATGATACACTAAGTATTAGTATTATTAGTATTCATTAATTATCTACATACTGTATTGTTTTATAATCAATATCATTAAGTTTCATTGAAAGACAGAGAAAATCCCTGGAAGAGGTTTATTTACTAAAAAACATCTGTTTTAGACTTTTAGGATGTATTTAGCGTCTCTTTTATGTCATTTCCAGAAACATGGAAGTTATCATACTTTGTCCCAGGGAAGTAAAGTGTCTGGTTTAATCATTAATCTTTTCTAAAATATGTATGGGACAGAGACCAACCCACCACAGTGCTTGTCCCCAGCTGCCAAACAGGTGAAAGGGGCATGCACCACAGAAAGGTCTAAAAAGAAATTATTTCATGTAACTCCTTTCAACAAAACATGCTTTTCTTATTGGTCCATATGTGTGAAGGCTAAACTTTCTGAATTTGGTCAATTGTTGTAATTATAACTCATATTAAGGTTACACAAAAACAAATGTGTTGTATAATAATCACCTTGACTCTTTTATCTATTATCATTTGGTTCTGTTGATTTTTCTTTTTTTACCATCCTTATCTCCTTGGATATGTTGCAATCAGCTTATCTGCTGCACATACCTTCATATGTGACTCTCCCACAGGCAGGAACAAAGTTCTGTCTTAAAAGGATTATTAAATATGTTACCAGTAGGCATAACTCATCCAAGTGCCAAGTGCATGAGTGGTAAGGCGTATTCGTCACTTACTGTTTTCACAGTTGCACTCGGTGGATTGTTTGGTGTGTGAAGGCTCTCTCGTTTGATCTGATTTCTCCCTACTGTGATATCTCTTACTTGTTCTAATGCACGTTAAAACACTCACTTTCTGTTGCTGCACTGTAAAAAAAAATATGTCAAAAATACGGTAAAATACCGGCAGCTGTGGTTGACAGGAATGTACCGTAAAAAAAGGGCAGTCAGTACAAGAGAAAACGGTATAATGGTTTGGTAACCTTAAATTTTATTGTTGAAAACATATTTTTTCACTGAAAATTATTGTAGAAAAAAACAAATACTGTAAACCCATATTTTTTAATTCCTGTGAAAAACAACACTTTCCATAGATTTTTACAGTTATCAGCTGTAAAAACAACAGATTTAATGTAGTTCTTTTTACAGTAATTTGTTGTTAATTTAACAGTAATGGGATAAACCCTGTTACGGTAATTAACATTCAAAACAACAGAAATATGCAAAATCTTATTAAAGTCTATGTCAATAAAAAACAGGGAAAATTGTGTAACAAATTACAACATTTTATTTTGACCAATTAAATTTCACGGTAAATTCCTGCATGGCAACATAGCTGCCGGTATTTTACCGCTAAAAATACAGAACAATACATGTAGAACATAAGTGGTTTGGCATACATTTTACTTAAGCAAATATAAATATTTTTTAGATTCCCATATTTAACCATGGTACTGATTATCACTGATAATAACATTTTACATACCATCTATGAAAAGACTAAAAGGATCATATTAATTGTCTATATGCTCACAAAGCAGCATAAATCTTGACAACACAGCATCCATGACTGTAATAGTGGAATAAACAAACATGAAACAAATAGTCACTTGCCTCTAAATGATCAAGGCTAATTCAATTCAATTCAATTCAATTCAATTCAGTTTATTTATATAGCGCCAATTCACAACACATGTCGTCTCAAGGCACTTCACAAAAGTCAGGTACATACATTCCAATTAATCTTAATCATTGAACAGTGCAGCCAGATTCTGATATTTATTCAAATGGGATAAAAAGTTTTTCTATCTAAGGAAAGGAAACCCAGCAGATTGCATCCAGTCAGTGACTTGCAGCATTCACTCCTCCCGGATGAACATGTAGAGACAGTGGACAGTCACTGGCGTTGACTTTGCAGCAATCCCTCATACTGAGCATGCATGTAGCGACAGTGGAGAGGAAAAACTCCCTTTTAACAGGAGGAAACCTCCAGCAGAACCAGGCTCAGTGTGAGCGGCCATCTGCCATGACCGACTGGGGGTTAGAGAGAACAGAGCAGAGACACAAAGAGAACAAAGAAGCACTGATCCAGGAGTACTTTCTAGGGGAAGGAAAAGGTAAATGTTAATGGATGTAGCTCCTTTAGTCTTTTCACCTAAAAAAAGGGAAAGAAAAAAACTCTGAGCCAGTTTTCAAGTTTAGAGTCTGAAGAGAGCACAGAGAGTTAGTCACGAAAAAAGCTCAGTCAGTAGCTATGTCTAGGAGAGAGAAAGGGTTAAACATAAAAGACAGGGCCCATGTGGATCATCGGTAGAGGGTGAGCATTAAGTTGTTCCCAGCAGAAGCTTGGAGGATTCCCTCTCCAAAAGGGTTTTTACAGGTAGACACAGAGTCAGCCAGGTGTAGCTTCTAGGAAGAAAAAAGAGAGAGAACAAAGTTAAAAAAGCTGAGATAACAGAAAAATAATACAAAATTGAAGAGTAGCGTGAGAAAGTAGCGAAGAGGGGTAAAAAGTGGTCATTATGTCCTCCAGCAGCCTAAGCCTATAGCAGCATAACTACAGAGATAGCTCAGGATAACCTAAGCCACTCTAAACATAAGCTTAAAAAAAAGGAAAGTTTTAAACCTACCCCTTAAAAGTAGACAGTTTTTCCATCTAGAGCCCACTGATGGCCATTGTTATACTAAAAAAACAACGATTGGGATACCTCTCTCTGTCAGAGACCATAACCATGAAAAAGAGAGGGGGTCATACGGGTAGCAGAAAGGGGGGGTTGTTTTTGCACCTCAACCCGTAACTGAGCCGGGTTTTAGGCTAAACCTGACCCCCCCCTTCTCCATCCAAACAAGGGAGAAGAAGATGGAGCTAAAAATAGGAAGATAGCTCAGGAAAACCTAAGCCACTCTAACTATAAGCTTTATCAAAAAGGAAAGTTTTTTAAGCCTAGCTTTAAAAGTAGACAGGGGTCCGCCTCACGGACTAAAAATGGGAGCTGGTCCCCAGGAGAGGAGCCTGATAACTAAAGGGTCTGCCTCCCATTTTACTTCTAGAGACTCTAGGGAACCCCCATAAACCTGCAGTCTGAGAACGAAGTGCCTGTTAGGAACGTATGGAACAATCAGATCTCTGATGTATGATGGAGCTAGATCATTAAGGGCTTTATATGTGAGGAGGAGAATTTTTAAAATTCTATTTGGATTTAACGGGGAGCCAATGAAGGGAAGTAAAAAAAAAAAGGGGGAAAAAATGATCTCCTTTTTTAATTTTCATCAGAACTCTTGCTGCAGCATTTTGAATCAGCTGAAGGGTTTTTAACTGCATTTTTTGGGACATCCTGATAGTAAAGAATTACAATAGTCCAGCCTGAAATAACCCAAAAGCATGGACTAGTTTTTTCAGCGTCACTCCTGGACAGGATATTTCTAATTTTGGCAATTTCCCGGGATGAAAAAAGGGGAAATCCTAGAAACCTGTTCAATATGGGATTTAAATGACATGTCCTGGTCAAAAATAACACCAAGGTTTTTTACTTTATTATCGGAGGTCCAATTTAATGCCATCCAGGTTAAGTGATTGACTAAGCAGTTTCTTTTTAAAGACTCCGGTCCAAAGACGAAAAACTTCTGTCTTGTCTGAATTTAGAAGCAGAAAATTTAAAGTCATCCAATTTTTTATGTCTTCAAGACATGCTTGTAGTCTATCTAAACGGGTTGGGCTCATCAGGATTTATGGATAAGTAAAGCTGAGTATCATCAGCGTAACAGTGAAAATTTATTCTATGCTGCCTGATAATTTTACCTATTGGAAGCATATATATAGTAAAGAGAATTGGCCCAAGTACTGAACCCTGGAGTACTCCACAATTAACCCTGGAGTTTAAAGATGATTTATCATTTACATGAACAAACTGGAATCTGTCAGACAAATAAGATTTAAACCAGCCTAGCACTGTTCCCCTGATCCCTACAGCATATTCCAGCCTTTCTAAGAGAATATTATGGTCGACTGTATCAAATGCAGCACTGAGATCAGCATTGGAGACGCGCTCAGTAGTGCTGCCAAATCGTTCTGACTAGACAAAGCAAAGGTTCTCCTTATAAGCTACAACAGTTTTCAAGGTAACTCTCATGAGAACCAGAGAGACGATGGCAGGTCCCCAGACATAATCTTAACAGTTGGGCATACATATTATCTCACACAGGGCAAGGAGAAGGCTGAGAAACCATTACTCTAAAGACTATATAAGAGAAGAATGGAACATCACAGAGGGGTTCTAATACTTTTGTCAGTTCTGTAGAGTATCAAGGAGCAAATCAAGCAAGGCACTAAAAAAATTTCCATAACAGTGTCCCCAAGTGCAGTCGCAAAAACCAATCAAGCACTACAAAGAAAAACTGGCTCACATGAAGACCCCCCCAGGAAAAGGAAGACCAAGAGTCACTGTTTGCTGGGACGATAAGTTCATCCGAGTCACCAGGCCTCAGAACCGCCAGGTCGACAGCAGCTCAGATTAAAAGACAGGTCAATGCCACACAGAGTTTCTAGCAGCGTACTAATTTCTAGAACAACTGTTAAAGAGGATAATGTGTGAATCAGGCCTGCATGGTAAAATAGCTGCTAGGAAACCACTGCTGAGGAACAGCAAACAGCAGAAAGAGACTTGTTTGGGCTAAAGAACACAAGGAATGGACATTAGACCAGTGAAATCTGTGCTTTGCTCTGATGAGTCCAAGTTTGAGATCTTTGGTTCAACCACCGTGTCTTTGTGCGGCGCAGAAGAGGTGTGGGCTCTACATGCCTGGTTCCCACCGTGAAGCATGGAGGAGAAGGTGTGATGGTGTGGGGGTGCTTTGCTGGTGACACTGTGGGGATTTCTTCAGAATTGAAG
Organism: Crenichthys baileyi; assembly: GCA_036173005.1. Classification (NCBI taxonomy): domain Eukaryota; kingdom Metazoa; phylum Chordata; class Actinopteri; order Cyprinodontiformes; family Goodeidae; genus Crenichthys; species Crenichthys baileyi. The sequence goes on from JAHHUM010000604.1 coordinate 344,826, forward strand.
GCATACTGAACCAGCATGGCTACCACAGCATCTTGTAAGCGGCCATGCTATTCCATCCGGTTTGCGTTTAGTTGGACACATCATTTTATTTTCAACAGGACAATGACCCCAAAACACACCTCAGGCTGTGTAAGGGGCTATTTGACCAAGAAGGAGAGAGTGGGGTGGCTACTCTAAAGAACTAGAATATAAGACATATTTCAGTTTCACACTTTTTTGTCAGTATATTAATTCCACAATGTGTTAATTCAGTTTGATGCTTCAGTGTGAAGCTACAGTATTCATAGTCATGAAAACAAAGACAACTCTTTGAATGAGAAGGTGTGTCCAAACTTTTGGTCTGTACTGTATATCTGTATATCTATATATACATATATATATCTTGCTGGCGCATCTGTGACCAAGACAGCAAGTCTTTGTGATGTATCAAGAGCCACGGTATCCAGGGTAATGTCAGCATACCACCAAGAAGGACGAACCACATCCAACAGGATTAACTGTGGACGCAAGCAAGAGGAAGCTGTCTGAAAGGGATGTTCGGGTGCTAACCCGGATTGTATCCAAAAAACATAAAACCTCGGCAGAATTAAATGTGCACCTCCTGTTTCCACCAGAACTGTCCGTTGGGAGCTCCACAGGGTCAATATACACGGCCGGGCTGCTATAGCCAAACCTTTGGTCAAACCAATGGTTCAAACATTATTGAGCCACTTTGGGGTGTTTTGGAGGAGCAAGTTAGGAAACATTTTCCTCCACCAGTATCACGTAGTGACCTGGCCACTATCCTGCAAGAAGAATGGCTTAAAATCCCTCTTACCACTGTGCAGGACTTGTATATGTCATTCCCAAGACGAATTGACGCTGTATTGGCCGCAAAAGGAGGCCCTACACCATACTAATAAATTATTGTGGTCTAAAACCAGGTGTTTCAGTTTCATTGTCCAACCCCTGTATATACACTGTTCAAAAAAATAAAGGGAACACTTAAACAACACAATATAACTCCAAGTAAATCAAACTTCTGTAAAAATCAAACTGTCCACTTAGGAAGCAACACTGGTTGACAATCAATTTCACATGCTGTTGTGCAAATGGGATAGACAACAGGGGGAAATCTTTGGCGATTAGCAAGACACACTCAATAAAGGAGTGGTTCTGCAGGTGGGGACCACAGACCACTTCTCAGTACCTATGCTTTCTGGCTGATGTTTTGGTCACTTTTGAATGTTGATGGTGCTTTCACACTTGTGGTAGCATGAGACGGACTCTACAACCCACACAAGTGGCTCAGGTAGTGCAGCTCATCCAGGATGGCACATCAATGCGAGCTGTGGCAAGAAGGTTTGCTGTGTCTGTCAGCGTAGTGTCCAGAGCCTGGAGGCGCTACCAGGAGACAGGCCAGTACACCAGGAGATGTGGAAGAGGCCGTAGGAGGGCAACAACCCAGCAGCAGGACCGCTACCTCCGCCTTTGTGCAAGGAGGAACAGGAGGAGCACTGCCAGAGCCCTGCAAAATGACCTCCAACAGGCCACAAATGTGCATGTGTCTGCACAAACGGTTAGAAACCGACTCCATGAGGAGGGTATGAGGGCCTGATGTCCACAAATGGGGGTGGTGCTCACAGCCCAACACCGTGCAGGACGGTTGGCATTTGCCAGAGAACACCAGGATTGGCAAATTCGCTGCTGGCGCCCTGGACTTTGTCCTAGGGGGCGTGGTAAGGCGTATTCGTCACTTCCTGTTTTGCACTTGGTGGATTGTTTGGTGTGTGAAGGCTCTCCCGTTTGATCTGATTTCTTTCTACTGTGATATCTCTTACTTGTTATAATACATAAGCACGTTAAAACACATACTTTCTGTTGCTGTATTTAACGTTTGGCGACTCTCCGTGTTTACAGGGTGTTTTTTTTTTTTTTTTTTTTTCATAGTGGTAAGGGGTCGCTAGCTTAGCGTTAGCTTTAGCTCCACCATGGCTGCCCGTTCTGCTGTTTCTCTCTCTGAGTTTCCTCCTCTCTCTTGCTCTCTGTGTCAGATGTTCAGGTTACTCCTCTTGCTCCTTTAGTGATAATTGGTACGTGTAATAAATGTAGCATTTTGTAGCTTTGGAGGCGAGGGGGATTTGGAGGCCCGGCTCCGCGCTGTTGAAAAACCAGCAGATAGCCGAGGCCCCTTAGCCAGCGCGGAGCCAACGAGGGATAGCTCCCCGTAGCAGTCCTTCGGCGAGGACCCGTGCAGCCGGGATCTCAGGGGGACTGGGTGACGGTATGCAGGAAGCATAGATCTAGATCTCAGCCCACAGGTCACCACCAAACCCGTCTGCGTTTCTAATAGATTTTCCCCGCTCAGCGACACACCCGCTGAGAAGCCAACTCTGGTAATTGGAGCTCCATAGTCAGAAACGTGCACTAGAGACACCAGCGACCATAGTCAAATGTCTGCCAGGGGCCAGTGAACGGGCGACATTAAATCCTACTTGAAACTGCTGGCTAAGGATAAAACGTAAATACAGTAAGATTGTTATTCACGCTGGCGGTAATGACACCCGGTTACGTCAATCGGAGGTCACTAAATTAGTGTTGCTTGTGTGTGTAAGTTTGCCAAAACAATGTCGGACTCTGTAATTTTCTCTGGTCCCCTCCCCGATTTAACCACAGTGACGACATGTTTAGCCGCATGCTGTCATTCAACCGCTGCTGTCTAGGTGGTGTCCAGAAAACAATGTGGGCTACATTGATAATTGGCAAAGATTTTGGGGAAAACCTGGTCTGATCCGGAGAGAGACGGCATCCATCCCACTTTGGATGGAGCAGCTTTTCTTTCTAGGAATCTGGCCGAAATTTATTAGTTCTCCAAAACCTCTGACAACCCAGGGTTCAGACCAGGAAGCAGGGTCGTAGTTTAACACTCCTCTCTGCAGCTTCTGTACTGCTACCCACCCATACCCTATTAAGACAGTGTCTCGCCCACGGCCCAAAATTGAATAGATTAAAAAATTAATCTAAAAAGAGGAAATCAGGAAAAATCTAATAAAAAAAACAACAAACTCAGACTAAAAAATAAACATAAAACAATTAAATGTGCTTACTGAACATAAGATCTCTCTCTTCAAAGACTTTGCTAAGTAGTGACCTGATTTGTGACAATCAGATTGATTTATTTTGCCTCACAGAAACCTGGCTGCAGCAAGAGGATTATGTTACTAAAATGAGTCAACTCCTACTAATTATTTAAAATTTTCACATTCCTCGAAATACTGGGCGCGAGGAGGGGGAGGAGTAGCAACCATCTTTCAGTCCGATTTATTGATTAGTCCCAGACCAATCAATTGCTACAAACTTTTTTGAATATTTAACCTTAGTTTTCATCATCAAATTGCAAAGCACTAAACCACTTCTGTTTGTTGTTTTGTACGTCCACCAGGCCCTTACGCTCAATTTATAGATCAGTTTTCAGACCTTTTATCTGATTTTAGTGTTAAATACAGATAAGTTATTATAGTGGGGGATTTAACATTCATGTTGACACTGAAAGTGATAGCTTAAATATAGCCTTTAATGGTATCTTAGACTCAATTGGCTTTACTCAAAAACATTAACAAAACCTACCACGTTTGTCTTCATTCTCTGACCTTGTGCAGACATATGGCATTGAGTTAAAAGACATAACAATATTTTTCTCACAACCCTGTGCTGTCTGACCATTTTTTTAATAACCTTTGAGTTTAATTTAACCGAGTACTCCACACCTGAAGAAAATTTCATTATAGTAGATCATTATCAGACAATGCTGTAACAACCCTTAAAGAATCTGTTCCAATTTAATTTCCTCATTATCACAGAAAAACAGAGTGGAGGGCAATAATTTGTTTCGTCCCCTTCACAAATTGATTCTCTTGTTCAGAGTGTTAATTCATCATTGCGTGGTGCATTAGACAATGCAGCCCCCCTTGAAAAAGAAGGTAATTTATTCATAGGAGGCAGGCTTCCCTGGTTTAATTCAGATCTGCGTACTTAAAGCACAATGTTAGAAAAAAAAAAAAAAAAATTTTTTTTTGGGGGGAAAGCGAAAAATGGCGCTCTACACACTAGAGGATTCCTACTTAATCTGGAAAAAAAATAGCCTACTGTTGTATAAAAAGACACTTCGCCAAGCTAGAACAGCTTATTTCTCATCCTTAATAGAAGAGAACAAGAATAATCCTAGGTTTCTCTTTAATACAGTTGCTAAACTTACACAGAGTCATAGCTCTGTTGAAGCCCTTAGCTCTCAGCAGTCATGAATTATGGGATTCTTCCCAAAATAAAATTGATTCTATTAAGAAGAAAAATCTTGACATACTCCCAGAGATGATTACTTCATCCTCAACAAGTGAGACAACATTGGAAGTAACTGTAGAACCTGATCTGTGTTTGGACGTTTTGATCCTGTGGAGCTTCCAGAGTTATCAGAAATATTAGCTTCATCTAAACTTCAACTTGTATGTTAGACCCAGTCCCAACCAAATTATTTAAGGAAGTGTTCCTCTGATTATAAGCCCATTTTAGATATGATTAATTTATCTTTAGTAAATGGGTATGTACCACAAGCTTTTAGGTAGCTGTAATTAAACCTTTGCTTAAGAAACCTTCGCTTGATCGAGATGACTTAATAAATTACAGACCGATATCCAATCTTCCATTCTTATCTAAAATTCTTGAGAAAATAGTTGCTAATCAAATGTGTGAGCATTTACACAGCAATGACCTGTTGAAGACTTTCAGTCAGGTTCAGAGCTCATCATAGCACTGAAACAGCTCTGCTGAAAGTCACTAATGATATTCTTCTAGCCTCAGATAATGGACTTGTGTCTGTACTGGTTCTGTTAGATCTCAGTGCTGCATTTGATACAGTCGATCATAATATTCTTCTAGAAAGGCTGGAATATTGCTGTAGGGATCAGGGGAAACAGCGCTAGGCTGGGTTTAAATCTTATTTGTCTGACAGATCCGTTTGTTTCACGTAAATGATAAATCATCTTTAAACTCTAGGTTAATTGTGGAGTACCACAGGGTTCAGTACTTGGCCAATTCTCTTTACTATATATATGCTTCCAATAGGTTAAAAATTATCAGGCAGCATAGAATAAATTTTACTGTTACGCTGATGATACTCAGCTTTACTTATCCATAAATCCTGATGAGCCCAAACCAGTTAGATAGACTACAAGCATGTCTTGAAGACATAAAACTTGGATGACTTTAAAATTTTGGCTTCTAAATTCAGACAGGACAGAAGTTTTGTCGTCTTTGGACGGAGTCTTTAAAAAGGAACTGCTTATTCTTAGTCATCACTTAACCTGGATGGCATTAATATGACCTCCGTAATAAAGTAAAAAACCTTGGTGTTATTTTTTGACCAGGACATGTCATTTAAATCCATATTAAACAGTTTTCTAGGATTTCTTTTTTCATCTCGGAACATTGCCAAAATTAGAAATATCCTGTCCAGGAGTGACGCTGAAAAAACTAGTCCATGCATTTGTTACTTCAAGGCGGACTATTGTAATTTTTTATTATCAGGATGTCCACCAAAAATGCAGTTAAAAGGCCTTCAGCTGATTCAAAATGCTGCAGCAAGAGTTTCTGATGAAAATTAAAAAGAGAGATCATATTTCTCCCTACTTTAGCTTCCCTTCATTGGCTCCCTGTTAAATCCAGAATACAATTTAAAATTCTCCTCCTCACATATAAAGCCCCTTAATGATTTAGCTCCATCATACATCAGAGATCTGATTGTTCCATACGTTCCTAACAGAGCACTTCGTTCTCAGACTGCAGGTTTACTGGTGGTTCCTAGAGTCTCTAGAAGTAGAATGGGAGGCAGATCCTTTAGTTATCAGGCTCCTCTCCTGTGGAACCAAGCTCCCAGTTTTACTCCGTGAGGCGCGACACCCTGTCTACTTTTAAGCTAGGCTTAAAACTTTCCCTTTTTGATAAAGCTTATAGTTAGAGTGCTTAGGTTATCCTGAGCTATCTCCTTATTTTAGCTCCGTCTTCTTCTCCCCTTGTTGGATGGAGTAAGGGGGAGTCAGGTTTAGCCTAAACCGGCTCAGTTATGGTTGGAGGTGCGCAAAACACACCCTCCATTTCTGCTACCTGTATGACCCCATTCTTTCCAATGGTTATGGTCAATCTGACAGAGAGAGGTATCCAATCGTTGTGGTTTTTTAGTATAAATCAATGGCCATCAGTGGGCTCTAGATGGACAAACTGTCTACTTTTAAGCTTAGGCTGAAAACTTCCCTTTTTGATAAAGTTTATAGTTAGAGTGGCTTAGGTTATCCTGAGCTATCTCTGTAGTTATGCTGCTATAGGCTTAGGCTGCTTGGAGGACCTAATGACCACTTTCACCCTCTTCGCTACTTTCTCACGCTACTCTTCAATTTTGTATTATTTGCTGTTATCTCAGCTTTTTAACTTGTTCTCTCTCTTTTTCTTCCTAGAAGCTACACCTGGCCTGACTCTGTGTCTACCTGTAACACCTTGTCTGGAGAGAGGGAGAGGGGAATCCTCCAAGCTTCTGCTGGCAACAGTTGGTGCTCACCCTCTGCCGATGATCCACATGGCCCTGTCTTTCAGTGTTTACCCTTTTCTCTCTCCTAGACATAGCTACTGACTGAGCTTTTACTGTGACTAAAACTCTGTGCTCTCTTCAGACTCTAAACTTGAAAAACTGGCTCAGAGTTTATCTGTTCCTTCTTTCTAGTTGAAAAGACTACCCCCCCAAGGAGCTACATCCACATTAACATTTACTTTTCCTTCCCATAGAAAGTACTCCTGGATCAGTGCTTCTTTGTCTCTTATTGGTGTCCTCTGCTCTGTTCTCTCTCATCTAAAAAAAACCCCAGTCGGTCGTGTGCAGATGGCCGCTCACACTGAGCCTGGTTCTGCTGAGGTTTCTTCCTGTTAAAAGGGAGTTCTTTTCCCTCTCCACTGTTGCTACATGCATGCTCAGTATGAGGGATTGCTGCAAAGTCAACGCCAGTGACTGTCCACTGTCTCTACATGTTCATCCGGGAGGAGGGATGCTGCAAGTCACTGATGGGATGCAATTCTGCGGGTTTCCTTCCTTAGATAGAAAACTACTTTTATCCAATTTGAATAAATAACAGAATCTGGCTGCACTGTTCAAAATAATAAGATTAATTGGAATGTATGTACCTGACTTTTGTGAAGTGCCTTGAGACGACATGTGTTGTGAATTGGCACTATATAAATAAACTGAATTGAAAAACTGAATTGAAAGAGTCTGGAGACACCGTGGAGAGAGATCTGCTGCCTGCAACATCCTTCAGCATGACCGGTTTGGCAGTGGGTCAGTAATGGTGTGGGGTGGCATTTCTTAGGAGGGCCACACGGCCTTCCATGTGCTTGCCAGAGGTAGCCTGACTGCCATTAGGCACCGAGATGAGATCCTCAGACCCCTTGTGAGACCATATGCTGGTGCGGTTGGCCCTGGGTTCCTCCTAATGCAAGACAATGCTAGACCTCATGTGGCTGGAGTGTGTCAGCAGCTCCTTCAAGATGAAGACATTGAAGCTATGGACTGGCCCGCCCATTCCCCAGACCTGAATCTGATTGAGCACATCTGGGACATCACGTCTCGCTCCATCCACCAACGTCACGTTGCACCACAGACTGTCCAGGAGTCGGCGGATGCTTTAGTTCAGGTCTGGGAGGAAATCCCTCAGGAGACCATCCGCCGTCTCATCAGGAGCATGCCCAGGCGTTGTAGGGAGGTCATACAGTTGTTGTGGAAAATTCTTTTAATGCTCTGACCTTCTCTTTACTTCTGTCCCCTCTGACCTCTGTATTTTGTTACTTAGAGGAGATGGGCTCTAAATTCATTATCAGGAGAGTTTATGGTTAACATTCCCTGAAGTGTTATATCTCAAGGGATGGTAGATGGGTGCCCTCATAAATAACTTTGTTACCTCTGACCCGGGGAGGGTCTGGGGGCCATATTTCAAAACCTTTTAAGTTGAGATAACATCCACATACTGGTATAAATACTGTTTGTAAATTCTGTTCGGGAATCTGCTTCTCTGACTAAGCTCAGTGACTGGGTCTTCAAACGCTGTATGCCTTTGAATAAACTTATAAAGTCAAAGTCCGGTCTTTCTCTTGTTAATGAGTTGTCTTCTCTCCCACTTTGATAAGAAAATCCACAACACAGGCACGTGGAGGCCACACACAATACTGAGCCTCATTTTGACTTGTTTTAAGGACATTACATCAAAGTTGGATCAGCCTGTAGTGTGTTTTTCCACTTTAATTGTGTGTGTGACTCCAAATCCAGGCCTCCATTGGTTAATAAATTTTATTTCCATTGATGATTATTGTGTGATTTTGTTGTCAGCACATTCAACTTTGTACAGAACAAAGTATTCAATGAGAATATTTCATTCATTCAAATCTAGGATGTGTTATTTGAGTGTTCCCTTTATTTTTTTGAGTAGTGTATATAGTAAAATATGGAAACTGAACCATTGGGCTGAACATTAGCAGAGACGAACTGATGGTTCTAGCTGATTTCTGATCAGAGTTTATAAATCTTTGATCTGCTTTGATTGGCTGATTCTGATTTTTTGGACCATTTGTTGATTCGCTCTGAATTGGATCAGCAACCACAGGACTGCTGATTACACACTAATGTTGGTTCTGGACAAGCTAATGTTTTCATCATGCAGCTGTGAACAGAGTGTCACTAAGAATCCCCAAAAGTTCTCACACACCTTGACTCATCCCAGATCCAGACTCACTTGGATGGAGACATAAGCCGGGTCGACACTTCTCCCGCTACGCTGGATCTGTATCTGCAGAACAGCTCCAGCCTGCAGGACACAGCACCAGCAGGACCTTCTCTGAATCTGTGATTGCTTTTAGACATCGATACAAACAGAGATGTCACGTCATGTGACCTAAGCAGACACCTACATCAAAATTGTCAGCAGTTACATCCACATCAACCGGAAGGATGTAGAGGATGGAGCGCTGATCCAGATCCTGCTGGGTGAAACGGCGACTGATGGATGCTCCTGCAGAACAGTAGGATGCATTCACCTGAGGACCGCTGCTGAGAGCCACATAGGTCTACCAGTTGAGGGCCATATTCTACCTGTTGAGGGCCACATGGGTCTACCTGTTGAGGGCCACATGGGTCTACCTGTTGAGGGCCACATGGGATCTACCTGCTCAGGGCCACAGGGGTCTACCTGCTGAGGACCACAGGGGTCTACCTGCTGAGGACCACAGGGGTCTGCTTGTTGAGGGCCACAGGGGTCTGCTTGTTGAGGGCCACAGGGGTCTACATGCTGAGGACCACAGGGGTATGCTTGTTGAGGGCCACAGGGGTCTGCTTGTTAAGGGCCACAGGGGTCTACATGCTGAGGAACACAGGGGTATGCTTGTTGAGGGCCACAGGGGTCTGCTTGTTGAGGGCCACAGGGGTATGCTTGTTGAGGGCCACAGGGGTCTGCTTGTTGAGGGCCACAGGGGTATGCTTGTTGAGGGCCACAGGGATATGCTTGTTGAGGGCCACATAGGTCTACCTGCTAAGGGCCACATAGGTCTACCTGCTGAGGGGTACAGGGCTCTCTCTAACTAGGGGAGGATGACTTAAGGGCCCTAATTAATAACTGCAGAGAGTAAAACTATTGAACCATCATCAGAACAGAACTTCTGATCAGCTGTTCATCAGTATCCATCCTCTTGTTCTACCTGTGGCTGCATTCTCCATGAATCCAAATTGGGGCGGTCTGAGGAAGGAGAACTCCAGCTGTTCTAGTGGGCTGTCTGGGTCGGAGCCCTGCAGGTGTCTGCTGGTTATGAAGATACTGTAACGGCCAGCGCCAGGATCCACAGTGTGGCTTAGACTGGGAGAAATCCTGTCCACCTTTTCCACCTGGGTCCAGATGAGACATTAGTCAACCAGAAACCCAACAGACTGAAAGCAGCACAAAACACAAACTGGTACCAGGAGACTCGAACTAAACTCTTCACTGGAAGAATGAAGTTGAGTTCCTTCTTTTTTCTGCATCATTTATAAAATCTGGAATTCTGTGAAAAGCAAAGAAACGTCTGAATAAAGATTTGGTTTTAACTGATACTAAAATAAAACAAAACCTTTAAAATATTAGGTTTCTGTAAAAGAAATAATTCAATTCTGACAAGATGGATAATAACCCTCAAGCTACAGTTCTACTCTGTGACCACTAGGTGTCACCAACAATACATGTAACAAACTATGCAGCTTCCTCACCGAGCTGAATCTTCTTCCTCCAGCTGTTACGGCTTGTAGACATGAAGATGAAACGTTTTAAACGGTCAACAACAGGATCAAATCTGAGAAACATTACATATATTTCTGCTCATCATCTGGAGGTTCTGGATCATCAGATGAGCTCATTGTTCTAGTTCAAATATGAGCTGAATTTGAAGCAAAAACATCTCCTTAAAGCAGCAAGACTTGATGTGAACATCATCATATTCATCTAACTGGGATACTGCAGGTTGGTTCTGTTGGACCTCTGTGGCGATGGTCTCTGCTCAGACATGTTTCATGTCCCTCAGTTAAGTTCTGACCGAATTGTATAAATAAATGTTAGCTTCTCATTGAGGATCCTAAGGCCTTCCCAAGCCAAAACGAATCAATATGCCAATCAAGTTCATGACAGAAAGCACACCAACTTCCTTCAGGTTTGTGGAAGACACATCTACAAAAACAATCTGAACATGAAACCCAGGTTAGCTTAAAGGCGTCCGAGCGTGGGTAGGAACTGATCCAAGTTTGAGGTTCGGATCAGATGACATCAAAACAAATCTAGAAATCTCTCAATACTTTTTGTATCTCATGAAGCAGAAAATCTGAAAGGATGTGCAACATTTCATGAAGAACAACCAGCCCCCTCCCTATAAAGCATCTTTGACACCTCTATCAACAAAAATGGCGAGTGAAGACCCTTCATCCCTCTGTCTGCTCTTTATTTTTAAAGCCCAGTCTTTTGCTGGAGAGTTGGTGAATAAATCCTTTACAGCAGGCTGACTCACAATGAATAGAGAGCATTTTTTATTCTGTGGTCCTGATCAAAAACAACCACACAAACACACAAACACTTCTGAGGCATGGTGGTGGAAACCACCAATCATAATTGTGTTGATGGCTCTCACAGAGAGGGGTGATAAAGAGAATCTGAGAGCAGCTGGAGCAAAACGCTGTGTGGATGGATCATCCAAAGTGGCGTCCGGCAACATCCTCTCTTTGGGCAATCACCGAACAGCAGGGGGCAACGGTTCGGGAATGGAGCCTGACTCGGCGAGAAGTCGGCCGTGAGTGAAGCATTGAACCAGCAGCACCGGGGGTGACTGATTCAGGGGCAGACAAGAACCAGAACCAGAATTGTTCTTGCTTACTCAGTCAAAATATGTTTTTATCCATCACTCCAAGACTTCCCAGGTAAGTTTAAAAAAAAAAGGTTCTGTATTTGCCCCATCAAGAAAAGTCAGTTTTACCAATGTCATGATTCAAAAACACATAAGCGCATCGAATAAATAATGGCACAGATTGTTTTCCAGTTTGCTTGTTTGTTTTGGTTTTGTTTTGTTTATAACTCATAATTTAGCTGGATAAAATTCATCCTTTAGCATTTCGTCCGCTTTAATCGAACTCTTGTTTGTTTGCCTAGAAGCTCTGGCTCATTTGGGGAGGAGTGAATGAGCAAACGAACTCTGATGCAGACCAAAAAAGTGAACTCTGGTCCACCTATAAACCTCGGTCTTGGTTCGGTTGAAGTGAACTCTGGTGCAGTTCGAATGCATATGTGAATGCCAAGCGGACCGGAGACCAATATGAGAGCAAGAAGCGGAGTAAAGCGCAGACCGCGGTGAAGTTAGATATTGGATATTCAAGCTCCGCGGAGTTAACCTTATCTAGCTCACGGTTGATCCGATTCAGGAACTCAGATTTCGGCTAGCTGCTCTCTGTTGCTCCCTCTTCTGACGTGTGGTGGTTCACTTGGGGATCGTCAATAAGTTTCCGAACCAAACACTCTTGGGAAATAAAAATAAATACCTTGTCTTGTGACCAGTTGAAACAAAAACTATGGTAAATCATACTACTAGATTACATCAATGAGGCACACTCTTTTTTTATTCCATTTTAAGTCTTTTCTGTATTTTTAGGAATTTTTTTGGTCAAAAATTAGCATTTTTCTTCAACAGCTTCCAGGTCATGTGACCCACTGACACAAAATCTGTCTGAAATTGTTCTACTATGCTGGATAGATGAGGCACAGTCTTAAAGCTATCTAACAGATCTACAGTTTTATTTCCAACATATAATTTACATAATTTCTTTCTAGCATTATTGGACAAACTTCACACTTTGCACCTTACTTGCATGATGGACATTTCCATCCTTTCTTTGCATTGTCATTTTCTGAGCTGTTTGTGTTGAGGGACTGGACATGGAGCCATCAATCAGTCATCACACTGGATCTGTTATTATCGTAGATGCTGATGGCTGTGGGCAGGAAGGATCTCCTGTAGCGTCTCTCTTACAGCAGATCTGATGAAGCCTCTGACTGAAGACACTCTGTTGTTGTAGGACAGTCTGATGAAGAGGATGCTCAGGGTTCTCCATAATGTTCATTTTATGAAGAATCCTTCTTTGTACAATGATCTCCAGAGGTTCCAGAGGAGTCTCCTGAACATAACCAGCCTTCTTTATCAACTTGTTGAGCTTTTTAAAGTGCCTGATGCTGCTTCCCCAGCAGATGATGGAGAAGAGATCACACTCTCCACAACAGACTTATAGAAAATCGGCAGCATCTTGCTGGAAACACTGAAGGTCCTAGGCCTCCTCAACAAGTACAGTCTGCTCTGTCCCTTCTTGTAGACGGCTTCATAGTTGCATCTCCACTCCAGCCTGTTGTCCAGGTGAACACCGAGGTATTTATATTCCTCCACCGCCTCCACCTCTTCTCCCATGATGGAAATAGGTTTTGACTTATTCCTGTTTCTCTTAAAATCTACAATCATCTCCTTTGTTTTATTCACGTTCAAGATGAGAAAATTGTTTCCACACCATGCCACAAAGCGGTCCACCAGCTCACTCAGCTTCTTGTCCATCTCTGATCCACCCCACAACTGCAGAATCATCCAAGTATTTCTGCAGATGACAGGAGTCTGTCTGGTCCTGGAGGTCTGAGGTGTACAGAGTGAAGAGGAATGGTGAGAGTACCGTCCCCTGTGGTGCTCCTGTGCTGCTGACTACCTGGTTCGACATACAACCTTCCGTCTCACAGACTGTGGTCTGTTTGTCAGGTAGTCTTTGATCCAGGAGATTGTTGAGGCTTCCACCTGAGTCTTCAGACAAAGTAAATCAGGTTGGATAGTGTTAAATGTTCTGGAGAAATCAAAGAACATGATCCTCACAGTGCTGCTGGCTTTGCCCAGATGACAAGATTGACTGATTGACTGCTTCAACAGGTTTGTTGAAGCAGGTGTTTGATGGCATCTTCAACTCCAACTCCACAGCGATAAGCAAACTGAAGGAGGTCCTGATGGTCCATTATTTGTTGACTCAGGTGGGCCAACAGGAGTCTCTCTAGGACCTTCATGATGTGGGATGTCAGGGCAACAAGTCTATAGTCATTGAGGACTGATGGGTGAGTTTTCTTTGTTACCGGAACAAGACAAGAGGTCCACAACACTGGAACCTTCTTCTGGTCCAGGCTAAGGTTGAAGAGGTGCAGCAGAATCCCACAGAGCTGCCCTGCAGAGGCCTTCTGGACTCTAGGGTTGACACCATCTGGACCTGCAGCCTTATTCTGGTTCAGTCTTTCCAGTTGTTTTTTTTACCAGACATCTTGAGGCACACAGGTGGAAGGTGGAAGCAAAGGGAGCATCATCATCTTCTGATCTGGTTGAAGGCAAACATGTAGAAGCAGAAGGTCCATGGCTGAGATTGAAGATAAAACATTTGAGGTGTGACAGGAAAGCTGTGGGTCAAAGGAGGGTGGGATGTCTGTTTGGTTGTGAGAAGGAGAAGAGGATGCTGAGCTTGTAATCTGGACTGAACTTATTGAAGAATTCTGTCCAGACATCCATCAGTCCGATCTTAGTTCTGCTTGAAGCCTGTGATCCTCTTCATCCCTGATCACATATCTCTGATAATGTTCTTTTTCTTGTACACCTCCTTGCTGTGTCTTATCCTGTCTTTAAGTTGCTTCTGTATACTCCTCAATAATTCCCTGTCTCCCTCTCTGAAGGCTGACCTCAATTCAATTTTCAACTCAATTCAATTCAATACAGTTTTATTTATATAGCGCCAATTCACAACACATGTCGTCTGAAGGCACTTCCAAAAGTCAGGTTCATACATTCCAATTAGTCCTAATCATTGAACACTGCAGTCAGATTTAGTTATTTATTCAAATTGGATACAAAGTTTTTCTATCTAAGGAAACCCAGCAGATTGCATCCAGCAGTGACTTGCAGCATTCACTCCTCCTGGATGAGTATGTAGAGACAGTGGACAGTCACTGGCGTTGACTTTACAGCAATCCCTCATACCATGCATGTAGCGACAGTGGAGAGGAAAAACTCCCTTTTAACAGGAAGAAACCTCCAGCAGAACCAGAACCAGGCTCAGTGTGAGCGGCCATCTGCCACGACCGACTGGGGGTTAGAGAGAACAGAGCAGAGACACAAAGAGAACAAAGAAGCACTGATCCAGAGGTACTTTCTATGGGAAGGAAAAGGTAAATGTTAATGGATGTAGCTCCTTTAGTCGTTTCATCTAGAAAGAAAGAACAGATAAACTCTGAGCCAGTTTTCAAGGTTAGAGTCTGAAGAGAGCACATAGACTTAGTCACAGTAGAAGCTCAGCCAGTAGCTATGTCTAGGAGAGAGAAAGGGTTAAACACTGAAAGACAGGGCCATGTGGATCATCGGTAGAGGGTGAGCATTAAGTTGTTGCCAGCAGAAGCTTGGACGATGCCCCTCTCCAGAAAGGTGTCACAGGTAGACACAGAGTCAGGCCAGGTGTAGCTTCTAGGAAGAGAACAGAGAGAGAACAAAGTTAAAAACTAAAATAACGGCAAATAATGCAGAATTGGAGAGTAGTGTGAGAATGTAGCGAAGAGGGTGAAAGTGGTCATTATGTCTTCCAGCAGCCTAAGCCTGTAGCAGCATAACTACGCAGAAAGTTTCAGTTTCATTTCATTTTTCAGCAGGACAACGACTAGAAGCCCACAGCCAAGATCTCAAAGGAGAGGCTTCAGAACCACCCTGTGAATGTCCTGGAGTGGCCCAGCCAGAGTCCAGACCTGAATCTGATGGAACATCTGTAGAGATCTGAAAATAGCTGTACACAGACCTCTCTCGTCCAACCTGATGGAGCTTGAGATGATCCGCAAAGAAGAATGGGCCAAACTGGTGAGCTGAGCTTGTGGCGTCATATTCAAAAGGCTTGAGGCTGTAACTGCTGCCAAAGGTGGATCCACAAAGTGTTAAGCAAATGCTGTGAATACTCACGGAAATGTGATTTCTTTTCTATATTTAATAAATTTGCAACAATCTCAAACCAACATCTTTCAGATTGTCATAATGGGTGTTGTGTGTAGACTTTTGGTGATAGAGATTAAATTGATACGATTTAGAATAAGACTGTAACATAACTAAATGTGGAAAAAGTGCAGCGCTCTGAATACTTTGCGGATGGACTGTAAGTAAGTCATTTATTTTAGTGACAAGCACACCTTCTGACAGAGCGGTATTATTAAAACTCTTCACTAATGGATTACTGGTTTATATGGCAGATTTGTTGATTTCCAGTCATGCTTAACTCAGTGCTGATGTGTGAGAGTTCTACTTCATACATTGGTACAATATCACAATAAACAAACATATATATTACCCTTGGTTAACTGTGAGGAGAAGGCTCTGTTCTGTCACCAAACAGAATCACACCAGCTGTGGAGGGATTTAGGAGGTAACTGGCATCCACCACTCCTGATGCATGGGCAGCCACATTAAACTGGCTTGCAATATTCTGCATAAGCAACATAATAATTAATAAATATTTAAAGTGGCTAAAACGCTCTTTGCCAGTAAATCAGAACATTTGTTTATATCAGTTTTAAAATGAAGTAAATGTTGACAAATAAGTGAAACTTATTTGTCAACAAATAAATAAGTGAACTTAAAAGTGAACTTATATAAGTGAAATAAGTGAACTTAAAAATACCTCTCCTGTAAACTGCTGGTGTGGACAAAAGGAGCACAGCTCTGAATGATGGACGAACGCTTTGACCCTTGATTTGTGAAGCGACAATGTCCGTGCCCCTCTTTTTGTCAGTGAAGATGGAGGACAAGATCATAGTAGGTGGTGTGCGGCAAGCCAGAGTTGTATGACTCAACTAACTTGCTGAGATTTATTTACAGGCGTTCAGCAGCGGGGATACAGCACCGGTAGTTGGTGTCCCGGAGGCCGATTCGTCTCCCAACGCGGGACGCGAACTGGGTCCTGGATAGACGGAAGTACCGCTGAAATCGACCGTCATCCAGACGCAGCTCCTGGAGTAAGTGGTGGTACTCTCCGAACTGTTCCCGTCCCTGAAGAATCTCGTGAACCCAGGGACGTTGACGTTGTTTTTCGGCTCTCCACAGGTAAAACACCGTAATTAGGTCTGTGCAATCCATGTCCGCCATGTTCAGCTGAAACCAGCAAGCAGCAGATGGAAGCTCTTCCTATTTGATGACGCGGCGAAGCGTTGCCGCTTGTTGCCAAATGGCAATGCGGAGTTCACGCGAAATGTCAAGCGAGCAAAAACACACAAATGACGCGAAATATTCGCAGAATCTGCGTTCGGTGTGAACGCACCGTTATAATCCTATGTTTAATCAAAATGATCAATTGTGATTCCAAAAATTCTTTAAAAAGAAGTGTGTCTCATCTATTCCTTGTAGTAGAATGATTTCACATTAGTTTTGCATCATTGGGTCATGTGACCTAAAAGCTATTGAAAAAAATCACGATTTGTGATGAAAGAAATGTATAAAAAATAGAAAATGCATTAAAATCTGATTTAAAAAAAAGAGACTGTGCCTCATCTATCCAGACTAGTAGAACAATTTCAGACAGATTTTGTCAGTGGGTCACATGACCTGGAAGATATTGAAGAAAAATGCTAATTTTGACCAAAAAAAGTCCTAAAAATACAGAAAAGACTTAAAATGGAAAAAAAAGGGTGTGCCTCATCTATCTAGTGTAGTAGAACAATTTCAGATAGATTTTGTGTCAGTGGGTCACATGACCTGGAAGCTATTGAAGAAAAATTGTGAATTTTAATGTAAAAAATACATAAAAAAAATAGGAAATGCATCTAAATGAGAAAATAATGGGTGTGCCTCCTTCTCCCAGTCTAGTAGGATGATTTAAGAGTGATTTTTTGTGAATTGGTCACATAATCTCAAAGCTATTGAAGAACAATGGCGAATTGTAATATAAAAAAATCATAAAACATAGAAAATGCACTTAAATTCAAAATAAATTAGTGTGCCACATCTTTGAATTTTGTGTCACTGGGTTACAAGACATGAAAGTTATTAATTTTTGTTTCTCCCGAGTGTTTGGTTCGGACATTTATTGACGGTCCCTAAGCAAACCACCGTGTGTAGGAGGAGCGAGACATCAGAGAGCAGTTGCACGGAATCAGACTGCTTTTGCCGGCCAAAACAGGAGGCTGACGCCGCTGAATCTGCGGAGCGCGAATATCCAACCTCCAACCTAAAACTAACTTCACCGCGTTCCCATTAAACACTGTTACGATCCCTGGCCTTTAGAGGGTTTGCAGTGCGTTTGTTTTTATGCAGATTCAGGCGTGGGAGCACACTCAGCTGATTGGCTACCCGGTGGCTGCAGAGAGGAAACTCCATTGGACCAAGCAGGAGTTGACCAATCAGTGAATGATGAGGCCTAACCACATATTGGCGCGATCGTCTAATCCAGGGCTTTCTGTTGACCTACGTACAGTACAGACCAAAAGTTTGGACACAGCTTCTCATTCAAAGAGTTGTCTTTATTTTCATGACTATGAAAATTGTAGCTTCACACCGAAGGCATCAAAACTATGAATTATCACACGTGGAATTATATACTGAACAAAAAAGTGTGAAACAACTGAAAATATGTCTTATATTCTAGGTTCTTCAAAGTAGCCACCTTTTGCTTTGATTACTGCTACGCACACTCTTGGCATTCTGTTGATGAGCTTCAAGAGGTAGTCACCTGAAATGGTTTTCCAACAGTCTTGAAGGAGTTCCCAGAGATGTTTAGCACTTGTTGGCCCTTTTGCCTTCACTCTGCGGTCCAGCTCACCCCAAACCATCTCGATTGGGTTCAGGTCTGGTGACTGTGGAGGCCAGCTCATCTGGCGCAGCACCCCATCACTCTCCTTTTTGGTCAAATAGCCCTTACACAGCCTGGAGGTGTGTTTGGGGTCATTGTCCTGTTGAAAAATAAATGATGGTCCAACTAAACGCAAACGGGATGGAATAGCATGCCGCTGCAAGATGCTGTGGTAGCCATGCTGGTTCAGTATGCCTTCAATTTTGAAGAAATCCCCAACAGTGTCACCAGCAAAGCACCCCCACACCATCACACCTCCTCCTCCATGCTTCACGGTGGGAACCAGGCATGTAGAGTCCATCTATTCACCTCTTCTGCGCCGCACAAAGACACGGTGGTTGGAACCAAAGATCTCAAAGTTGGACTCATCAGAGCAAAGCACAGATTTCCACTGGTCTAATGTCCATTCCTTGTGTTCTTTAGCCCAAACAAGTGTCTTCTGCTTGTTGCCTGTCCTCAGCTGTGGTTTCCTAGCAGCTATTTTACCATGAAGGCCTGATTCACACAGTATCCTCTTAACAGTTGTTTTAGAAATGTGTCTGCTGCTAGAACTCTGTGTAGCATTGACCTGTGAAGTGAAAACCATTTCAGGTGACTACCTCTTGAAGCTCATCAACAGAATGCCAAGAGTGTGCGGAGCAGTAATCAAAGCAAAAGGTGGCTACTTTGAAGAACCTAGAATATTAGACATATTTTCAGTTGTTTCACACTTTTTGGTTCAGTATATAATTCCACGTGTTAATTCATAGTTTTGATGCCTTCAGTGTGAAGCTACAATATTCATACTCATGAAAATAAGGACAACTCTTTGAATGAGGTGTGTCCAAACTTTTGGTCTGTACTGTATGTCCTACCCATAAACCACCATATAAAAGATAACCAAAAACTAACAAAAGTGTCCTATGATGCCGCTGACCTCAATGAAAATGGAAAATGCAACCATGAGTGAGGGTACTCTGTCCCATAGTGAAATGACAGCATTTAAACGCAGACCTTTTAGGAGCGGGCGGTCTTTTATCACTGAGCGAAGATAAACACAGACTCGGCAGAATTCTCTCCTCCCAGCTCTCGGCGAGGGAACCTTTATTCTTCAAAAGTCGCACAAAGTCATTTTCTTCATCACCATTCCTTGGTGTTACAAAGTGCTCCAAAAGTGTTCTTGTGAAGCAGCCTTTTTATAGAGTTACAAAGCATTGGTGTGTGTTGGGATCATTTACGTAATACATCTTGGCACCCACACATTGTTTTGTCCACTTTTTCCGGGAAACCACATTCAGCCAACATCTGCAAACCTTTAAATGGGCGGACGTGACAGTTTGTAATAACAATTTCATCACTTATCTGGATATGGACTCCTATGTCAAGTTGACCCAGCAAAGTCAGCATATTACAATATTTCCTGCAATAACAAGCATCAGTTTTCCCTCTCACCAAGGACTTTTCTCTAATGCACTCTGCTCTCCAGTCAGGCGCTTGTAAGAACAATCCTTCACAAAGTTCATCTTGTAATGGTAGAAACAATAACACTTTTAATCTAGTCAAAGCAGAGCTTTATGCCTCCACATAGTCCCCCCTAATTAGCTTTTAAGCTAATTAACAGCTGAGAGTTTTTTATTCATATTGTAAACATCCTGTGAATATATGTGATGTATTTGTGTGAGTAAAATGAAGTAAAATGTGAATGATTATGGAAAGCAATAAAATTACATTATGTACAAAGGTAATAAGCAACCCTAAATGATTGCTGTTATTTAGGTCTGTAATTTCGGATTCAACTAATTAATTAAAATCCTATTTATCTATTCCA
>JAHHUM010000604.1:370083-400055 GCA_036173005.1 Crenichthys baileyi
CGTCTTCTAGTTCATATTAACATTTGCTTATGATTAGTCAGTCAAGGTATCAATTCCCTGTACTACTTCCGCCTCTCAGTCTGCTCAGATGCTTTTCTTCCCCGCTGCCAGCTTGCTTGCATTGTTTTACTCTTAACTTTTTATTTCTTAGCCAAAATTACGGAAAAGTTGGACTAAAACTACTTCATACCAGTGACTCCCAAGGATTATTATTTTTTCTAAAAGGATTTACCATGTTTTTTTAATTGTACCTGAAAGAAGGACAAGTCGAGGTCAGCTAATCAGCACAAGATGCCTTTCTCCACCACAGAGGACTTCAACAAACTTGAACAGAAATTGACTGTATTGGAGATGAAACTCCATCAACTAGCAGTGAATATTTAGGTAAATATGGGGTACAGCGATGATTCAACTCTGCCTGTGGTCCCAAACAGTGACAGCCAACGGCACGGCCTGCATACAGAACGCCGAGAATAAACCCACCGGCAGCAGCTTCAACCTTCAGCAGAGAACATGGAGTATCAATAACAATGATAACGCTGCCACCAACAGCTCCAGCAGAGACAACCGCCAGTTGGCTGAGAAAGAGAGGTCATCACAAAAGGTCTCCCCGCCGAATTCCACAGGCGAAGTAAACCCCCTGTTAAAACCCCCTACCCCTGACCGACCCCCCTGTTAAACCCCCATCACCCGTGACCCCAACCCAGACCACACAGAACTCTACCGTCTCTCCACTGAGCCCAATTCTTGCTTTTCTGGATTTCACTGACAACACGAAAGAAGTTTTTAAGATTGGGACCCAAATGACTCTGAAATCTTCTCCATTCAACATCCCCCGTGGCCGAGGCCCGGCTACTGAACCAACATCTTCCAAAAGCCACAGAGGCCCACCACCTCCTAATCTATCCCCATCAGGACCATCAAATCACTTCTCTGTGATACAGTCTGGGCCCCAGTGGTAACTATCAGAAATGAGCATGTCCAGGAAAAACTTGGGCCCCTAATAGGAGATAAATGGTAAATGGACTTAACTTATATAGCACTTTTCCAGTCATACAGACCGCTCAAAGCACTTTACACTAGAGCCACATTCACCCAATCGCACTCACTAACGCTCACAAACCGATATGCAGATCGGTAGGCAACTTGAGGTTAAGTGCCTTGCCCAGGGGCACATCGACATATGGCAGGAGGAAGCTGGAATCGAACCCACAACCTTCGGATTGCAAGACGATGTTGGTTTGACTCAACATGTTAAACAGCAAACGCACAAACAGGGACATATTTTGGACTTGATCATCACTAAGGGTCTAAACATTTCCAAGGTGTCTGTAACTGATGTTGCCCTATCTGACCACTTTTCTGTTTTCATCTCCAATGGCTCAGTTTGCCAAAGAGACATGATAAGAAAACGCATCTTTAAGGACGATGCTGCTGAAACCTTAAACTAGATTTACTCTTCTACCTCCACTTTGCCCTGTAACACTGTAGATGAGCTGGTAGATAACTTTCATTCTAAAATCTCCGACATCATTGATTCAATTGCAGTTTCTGGGAAGAAAATGTCTCCGTGGAGAAGTGCTCCACCAGTCAGAAGAGAAAAACAGGAGTGTTGAAAAAGCTGAACGCAGGTGGAGAAAGACTGGACTCCAGGTTCACTATATCATCTATAAAGAGAGACTCCACAGATATAACCTACAACTGAAAAATGCAAGGGAATCTTTCTTCTCTGAGATCATCAGCAGAAACATTAACAATGCTTGTGCATTATTTGCCACGGTCGACAGGTTAACAAACCCTCCTGTAACTGTAGCATCTGAACTCCACTCTACCAGGACCTGCAATGAATTTGCTAACTTCTTCACTGAAAAAACCCTAAAGATCAGAGGGGCAGTCAGCACATCCACATCACCTCCAGTACCAAAGTTGTCTCCAATTAGAACTGGTTTTGACAAAATTTCCCAATTTAACCAAATAAACTTCAAAAACGTAGAAGAAATCTTACAGCAACTAAGCTCTTCTTCCTGCTGTCTAGATGTTTTACCCACAGCTTCCTGTTAGACCATTTGTTCGCTACTATACCTCCCAGTATCGTCTGCTACCACAATTCCCAGCAGTCATTGCAGCTTAATAGGAAGGGGTGTCGCAGCTCTGATGTCACAGTGGGCTAAATAAGAACACGGGGGATGCCCCACCATTGCTTTTTCTCCCGTTGGAAACCGAGACGCGGTTCCCACGCAACGGAGGTGAATCATTCTGGAGAAGAAACCACATGTGGGTTTTCATTAATTCTCCCCACTGGCCAAACTCATCAGAAGCTCAACGAGCTAACGGCTTGCAGGGATAGGAAGACCAGCAAGTCTTACTTTACCGATCGAAAGTGTGGATTTAACACATAACCCAAGAAAAACCCACGGAGGTTTTCCAAGGAGACGAAATTTTCCTCTTTGTTTTTGTTCCAGTCGACTGCTGACGGTCCGTCATATTTTCCCCTTTGCCAAAGGAGGAAGGCCGACCGTCTTTGAGTTTGTTACGGACACGTAACAAACTCCCCTCTCTCCCCCTGCTCCAGAGAAGACAACACTAAGTAATCCTGTTTTGTTTTTATTTCTATTAGAAAGAGCTTGGGCAGGATAGAGTAAGATCTTAGAGCGATTTAGAATCGCCACTTATAGTCCAATGTCTTCTAAGTTGTATGTGCATGCAATGTCTTATTGAAACTTTGATTGCTGTTGGACTCTGAAAGACGCCGCGCTTTAAAGCTGTGTGTATCTCACTGTCTTTGAACACCTGAGCGCAGACTCAGGTGACCTTAAAGTTGGACAGCTAGAATCTCATGGTGGAATATTCACTATTCCTTTGTCTTCACTCTTAGTGTTTTTCCACTGGTTGCTGCCTAAAAGTTTTATGACCCTTTGTGTTTCACTGAGCTCCAACTTTGGGGGTTTTATGACTGCAGCCTGGTGGAGGCCGCCCCCAAAGCTTCGCTCAGTACTATATTTTCTCGTTTTTGCCATAACTGCTGGTTTGACTTTCATAGACACTCGGTGTGTTGTTTTATCTTGTTTAGTTAGTTATTTGATCCCTTTTGTGTAGAATTTATGCATGCTTGATTAGGTGAAGATTATTGAATCAGAATAGCGAGGTGTATCAGGGCTGTTGATTTAATAAATATTCACGTATAGAAAGAGAAAGCGTTTGTTTATTTTGAGCAAGAGTGATTTGTCTGTCAGAATAAGGTCCAAGTTCCCCACGTTTCAGCGAAAACGGTTGATTAAACAGTGACATCTTGTAATAGTTATCAATTATTACTGAGAATTTAATAATTGTAATTATCAAGGGCTTTGAGCCACAATTACAACACCAGAGGACATCTATGATTTGGATTCGTAAGTAATGATTTTTGGTTAATTAAATTTTTTTTTCAAAGTATGATTTTAAATTATGATGCTTGATAATTATTTAATTAATAATCATAATTCTTACATTACCTTCAGAAACCTTTGCCTGTCATAAGGTCTGATTTAACTGAAATAATAAACACGACCTTCAGAGGAACATAAAGACAGTAACAAGGTCAGCCTTCTATCACCTAAAGAACATCTCCAGGATTAAAGGACTAATGTCTCCGCAGGACCTTGAAAAACTTATTCATGCGTTCATCTTTAGTAGAATTGATTACTGCAACGGTGTCTTCACAGGTCTGCCTAAAAAGTGGATCAGACAGCTGCAGTTGATCCAGAACGCTGCTGCCCGCGTCCTCACTAGAACTAAGAAAGTGGAGCACATCAGCCCGGTTCTAAAGTCCCTACACTGGCTCCCTGTAGCTCGGAGAATAGACTTTAAAATACTTCTGTTCGTCTATAAATCACTGAATGGCTTAGCACCAAAATACATTACAGACTTGTTGTCAGTGGATCAACCACCCAGACCTCTCAGGTCTTCTGGCTCAAATCTACTCTGCAGAACCAGAACCAAACATGGAGAAGCAGCTTTTAGTTCTGATGCTCCACTAATCTGGAATAAACTCCCAAAAAACTGGAAAAGCGCCGAAACCCTAATTTGCTTTAAATGAAGATTAAAAACTTATTTGTTTAGAGCGGCCTTTGACTGGGCCATCTAAACATTATTAGTTATGTTTTCAGTCCAACTTTCCTTTCATTTTCTTATCATTTCATCACCATTTTTTTAGTTATTTTTTATTACCATCTCTTTAATTGTTTAATTACCACTGTAATGTACTTTTCCTATTATGTCTTTATTTTCAATGTACAGCACTTTGAATTGTCTTGCTACTGAAATGTGCTATAAATAAACTTGCCTTGCGTGTACTTCTGTACTGATTATCAGTTTTTTTTCTGTAATAAATAAAATCTTTGCTAGACATTTTTTCTTTTTGTCAGATATACGTTTACCTGATTATTATGAAAGTAAAAGAAAACAAGTGTGTTAATCAGTAAAGCTGTTCATCACCTATTATAGGAATCTAATTTATTAGCATTTAAAGGGAGTAAAGGAGTAATGCCATCTGCTGGAATGAAGGTTTATTAAAATTTTCTTCACAACATCTCCAGGCATCATTAGGCTGATTTAAATAAATGGTCCTGGCCTCTCTAAGCAACGCAAACAGAATTTACACAATTCCTTGGGAGTCCTTTTACCCGGGTAAAACAAATCCTGGGGCTTTAAACCCTGGAGTTTTCAGTGGAAAATGGGTTTAGCGTACTATTAGCGGGTCTGCCATGCAACTGGGTTTAAGGCAGCCAATTTTCAAAAAATGTGTGCCAAAAATAGGCAGGACAACAACAAACTAAGTTTCATCCTCATAACATCAACTGGAAGAACAGAACGTTAGGGGGAGCAAGCAAGCATCAACCCCCACGAAGACGTACAACATGGAAAAAGTTCACATTGGAGTTAATAAAAAAATACAGATTCATGGATTTCAACTGACAACACATGCAAGCAGTGGAGGGAGAGACTACAGTTGATGCTCACAGGTGTAATGATTTATATACAGGATTAATTCTGTAAAGTTAGGCTTAAATCTGGAGCATTTAGATTTTTCAACATAGCCTTCTGATAAGACAGTAAGGAGGTTAATCACATCACACTGGGAACTTAGCTTGCTATGACACTCAATGACACCAAATATTTTTCAGCACAGAGTGAAATGATACGACCAAATCTGATAATTGGCTCCAACGTTGCTCTGCCAAAATAAATTTCTCTGTAATTCTCACAAAAAACAAAGAACTTTCATCTGTTATTGGCCAAAATTTTAGAAGACAATGAACAGGTGATCTCTTTATAAATAGTTCAATATTACACCACTGTCAAGATGACACCACTGTCATTGGACTGATCCAGGACGGTGATGAGTCTGCATACAGACAGGAGGTGGATCGGCTGGTACACTGGTGTAGTCAGAACTACCTGGAACTAAACCCACTCAAGACTGTGGAGATGGTAGTGGACTTTCGGAAAACACCACCTCCATCCCCCCCCTCACCATCCTCAACAACACCGTGTCGGCTGTGGATCACTTCAGGTTCTTAGGAAACCACCATCTCTGAGACCTGAGATGGTCTTCCACACATAGACACTGTTCGGAAGAAGGCCCAGCAGAGACTGTACTTCCTGAGGCAACTCAAGAAGTACAACCTTCCACAGGAGCTGCTGGTCATCTTCTACACTGCCATCATTCAGTCTGTCCTGTCTTCATCCATCTCCGTGTGGTTCGGTTCATCCACAAAACAGGACAGGTCCAGATTGCAACGAATAATCAGGACTGCGGAGAAACCATCAGGGCTGACCTTCCCTCCATCCAGGATTTATACAGGTCTGGGGGTCAGGAAAAGAGCTGCTAAAATCTCTGAAAGCCCCCCACACCCCCTGCCCCAAAAACTGTTTTAAAGTTCTGCCTTCAGGCCCCGACGCTACAGAGCGCTGTTCACTAAAACCAGCCGCCACAGAGACAGTTTTTTTCCCCCCAGGCTGTTTTCTTTTGAACATTCAAAAAAATACAAACCAACAGCATACAGATGTTGCAAATGCACCTTTTTATTTATATATGTGTATATTGTACATTGTAAATATGTATTTTCTGTAGTGCAAAAAAAAAACCCAAAAGAGCAAATTTTTAAACCGGGGGTCAAATTTTTCCCTTTTTTGATGTACAAACTTGGGGCAATAAAGCTGATTCTGATTCTGATTATAGGCTCTATGTAATTTTCCCACGACTTAACCGTTTCATTTTTTAAGGAATGAAAAATATTTTCTTGTCTCTGAACTGCTAATGAAGCAACAAAATAAAATTGATTCTATTAAGAAGAAAATCTTTGACATACTCCCGAAGATGTTTTATTTTCATCCTCAACAAGTGAGACAACATTGGAAGTAACTGTAAAAACCTGATCTGTGTTTGGCCCCTGTTTTGATCCTGTGGAGCTTCCAGAGTTACAAAAATATTAGCTTCATCTAAACCTTCAACTTGTATTTAGCCCAAACCCCAAACCCCAATTTATTTAAGAAGGTTTTTCCCCTCTGATTATAAACCCCCATTTTAGATATGATTAATTTATCTTTAGAAAAGGATATGTACCACAAGTTTTTAAGGTAGCTGTAATAAAACCTTTGCTTAAGAAACCTTCGCTTGATCGAGATGACTTAAAAAATTACAGGGGCCGATATCCAATCTTTCCTTCTTATCTAAAATTCTTGAGAAAATAGTTGCTAATCAAAAGTGGGGAGCAATTAAAACAGCAATGACCTGTTTTGAAGAGTTTTTAGTCAGGGTTCAGAGCTCATCATAGCACTGAAACAGCTCTGGCTGAAAGTCACTAATGATATTCTTATTGCCTCAGATAATGGACTTGTGGGCTGTACTGGTTCTGTTTGATCTCAGTGCTGCATTTGATACAGTCGATAATAATTTTTCTCTTAAAAGCTGGGATATGCTGTTTGGGATCAGGGGAACAGCGCTAGGCTGGTTTAAAATCTTATTTGTCCTGACAGATTCCAATTTGTTTTCATGTAAATGATAAAACTCTTTAAACTCCCAGGGTTTAAATTGTGGAGTACCACAGGGTTCAGTACTTGGGGGCCCAATTCTCTTTACTATATATATACCTTTCCATAGGTCAAATTATCAGGGGGCATAGAATAAATTTTCACTGTTTCGCTGATGATACTCAGCTTTACTTATCCATAAATCCTGATTTAAACCCAACCAGTTAGATAGACTAAAACATGTCTTTTAAACATAAAAAACTGGATGACTTTTAAAAATTTTCTGCTTCTAAATTCAGACAAAGACAGAAAATTTTTTCGTCTTTGGACCGGAGTCTTTAAAAAAAAACTGCTTAGTCAATCACTTAACCTGGATGGCATTAAAATTGACCTCCGATAAAATAAGTAAAAAAACCTGGTGTTTTTTTGACCAGGACATGTCATTTAAAAAAATCCCATATTAAAAAAGGGTTTCTAGGATTTCCCCTTTTTTTCATCTCCGGGAAAATTGAAATATCCTGTCCGGAAGGTGACGCTGAAAAACTAGTCCCATGCATTTGTTTTTTTTTTCAAGGCTGGACTATTGTAATTCTTTAACCCATCAGGATGTCCACCCAAAATGCAGTTCAAAAGCCTTCAGCTGATTCAAAATGCTGCAGCCAAGAGTTCTGATGAAAAATTAAAAAAAGGATCATATTTTCCCCCTACTTTTAAAAGCTTCCTTTTCATTTTGGGTCCCTTTTTAAATCCAAAATAGAATTTAAAATTCTCCTCCTCCACATATAAAGCCCTTAATGATTTTAGCTCCATCATAAAATCAGAGATCTGATTTTTTCCATACTTTTCCTAACAGGGCACTTCGTTCTCAGACTGCAGGTTTACGGGGGTTCCTAGAGTCTTCTAGAAATTGAAAATGGGAGGCAGATCCTTTAGTTATCAGGCTCCTCTCCTGTGGAAAACCAGCTCCCATTTTTTAGTCCGTGAGGCAGACCCCTGTCTACTTTTAAGGCTAGGCTTAAAACGTTCCCTTTTTTGATAAAGCTTATAGTTAATTTGGCTTAGGTTTTATCCTGAGCTATCTTCCCTTTTTTTTGGTTTCCGTCTTTTTCCCCCCTTGTTGGGGATGGAGTAAGGGGGAGTCAGGTTTAGCCTAAACCGGCTCAGTTTAACGGTTGAGGTGCCAAAACACACCCCCATTTCTGCTACCTGTATGCCCCCCCTCTTTTCCCCAAAGGGTTTTTTGGTCAATCTGACAGAGCGAGGTATCCCAATCGTTGTGGTTTTTTAAAGTATAAAAAATGGCCATCAGTTGGGCTCTAGATGGACAAACTGCCCCTATTTTTAAAGGTAGGTTTAAAACTTTCTTTTTTTGATAAAGCTTATAGTTAGAGTGGCTTAGGTTTTTCCTGAGCTATCTCTGTAGTTATGCCTGCTATAGGCTTGGGCTGCTGGGGACAAAATGACCACTTTCACCCCTCTTCGCTACATTCTCATAAACCCCTTCAATTTTTTGGCATATTTGCTGTTAATTCAGTTTTTAACTTTTGTTTCCTCCCCTTTTCTCTTCCTAGAAGCTACACCTGGCCTGACTCGTGTGTCCTTCCCTGAAAAACCCCTTTCTGGAGAGGGAAATCCTCCAATTTTCTGCTGGCAACAACTTAATGCTCCCCCCTCTACCGATGATCCACATGGCCCCTTTTTTTCAGTGTTTAAAAAACCCCTTTCTCTCTCCTAGACATAGCTACTGACTGAGCTTCTACTGTGACTAATTTCTCTGTGCTCTCTTCAGACCCCCCAACCTTGAAAACTGGCTCAGGGGTTATCTGTTCCCTTTCTTTCTATTTTGAAACGACTTAAAGGAGCTACATCCATTAACATTTACTTTTCCTTCCAAAGAAAGTACTCCTGGATCAGTCCCTTCTTTTTTTCCTCTTTGTGTCTCTGCTCTGTTCTCTTTAAAACCCCCAGTCGGTCATGGCAGATGCCCCGTCACACTGAGCCGGGTTTCTGCGGGAGGTTTCTTCCTGTTAAAAAGGGGTTTTTTTTCCCTCTCCACTTTTCCTACATGCTTTCTCAGTATGAGGGTTGCCGCAAAGTCAACGCCCGTGACAGTCCACTGTCTCTACATGTTCATCCGGGAGGAGTGAATGCTGCAAGTCCTGATTTGGATGCAATCTGCCGGGGTTTTCCCCTTAGATGAAAAACTTTTTATCCAATTTGAATAAATAACTGAATCTGACTGCACTGTTCAATGATTAAGATTAATTGGAATGTATGTACCTGACTTTTGTGAAGTGCCTTGAGACAACATGTGTTGTGAATTGGCGATATATAAATAAACTGAATTGAATTGAACACTTGGCATGTGTGAAATCTCTGTTAACTGCCCCTTTAACTTTAATTTTTTCTCCCAAAACTTTCAATCAGAAATACCCATTTTTTCAGCTTAACATTTCTGCCAAACACTGGTGACAGGTGAGGTTACCTGCTGCTGTGGAACAGACCTCTGGTCGGTAATAAAACGCTCTACTGGAAACATGGAGGATCTTCATGTGCGGTAGAATCTGAGACATCAGATGATGATCTGATGTAAAAAACACTCAGAAGAACCAGGCTGACACCTGACCTTAACGTTTTGGTCCCAATCGGAAGCCACTGTATTTTATTTTTTTTACAGCTAAGACTTTTAATTGAAACTGAGACTCATACTCGCCGTCTTTCGCTTTATCCGGGACCGGGTCGCGGGGGCAGCAGACTCATTAGAGAAGCCCAGACGTCCCTCTCCCCAGACACCTCCTCCAGCTCCCCAGGAGGGAACCCAAGGCGTTCCCAGGCTAGCCGAGAGACATAGTCCCTCCAGCGTGTCCTGGGACGTCCCCTGGGCCTCCTCCCGGTGGGGCGTGCCTGGAACCCCTCCCGAGAAAGGCGTCCAGGAGGCATCAGGTATAGATGCCCGAGCCACCTCAACTGGCTCCTCTCGATGTGGAGGAGCAGCGGCTCTACTCCGAGCCCCTCCCGGATGGCCGAGTTCCTCACCCTATCTCTAAGGGAGTGCCCTGCCACCCTACGGAGGAAGCTTGGCAATATGGACCAAACTCCTGCTGCGCTTGTACAGAGACTGGATGGCCCCTAATGCAGGGCCCCCCACTCGGTACTCCTGGAGCACTCCCCACAGGGTACTATGATGGAGACAGTCGAATGCTTTCTCCAGGTCCACAAAACACACGTGGACCGGTTGGGCAAACTCCCATGAACGCTCAAGTACCCTGTAGAGGGTATAGAGCTGGTGCAGTGTTCCACGGCCGGGACGAAAACCACACTGCTCCTCCTGAAGCCGAGGTTCGACTATCGGCCGGACTCTCCTCACCAATACCCTGGCGTAGGCCTTACCAGGGAGGCCTAGAAGTGGGATCCCCCTGTAGGTGGAACACACCCAGACTGGTGGTCCCCCTTCTTACGAAGGGGGACCACCAGTCTGCCAGTCCAGAGGCACTGTCCCTGACCGCCACGCAATGTTGAAGAGGCGTGTCAACCATGACAGCCCCACAACATCCAGAGACTTGAGGTACTCAGGGCGGATCTCATCCACCCCCGAAGATCTGCCACCGCAGAGCTTTTTAACCACCTCGGTGACTTCAGCCTGGGTGATGAAAGGGTCTAACCATGAGTCCCCAGCCTCAGTTTCCACCAAGGAATGCGTGATGGCAGGATTGAGGAGATCCTCGAAGTACTCCTTCCACTGCCCGATAATGTCCCCAGTCGAGGTCAGCAGCCTCCCACCCCCACTGTAAACAGTGTTGGCGAAGCACTGCTTCCCCCTCCTGGGGCGCCGGACGGTTTGCCAGAATCGCTTTGAGGCTAACCGGTAGTCCTTCTCCATGGCCTCGCCGAACTCCTCCCAGGCCCAAGTTTTTGCCTCTACCACCGCTTGGCCTCACGGTACCCGTCAGCCGCCTCAGGAGTCCCACAAGCCAACCACAGCCGATAGGACTCCTTCAGCTTGACAGCGTCCCTTACTGCCAGTGTCGACCACCGGGTTCGGGGATTGCCGCCGCAAAAGGCACCGCAGACCTTACGACCGCAGCTACGGGCAGCAGCATCGACAATAGATGCGGAGAACATGGTCCACTCACACTCTATGTGTCCAACATCCCCCGGAATCTGGTCAAAGCTCTCCCGGAGGTGGGAGTTGAATACATCCCTGGCCGAGGGCTCCGCCAGACGTTCCCAGCAGACCCTCACTATGCACTTGGGCCTGCCAAGTCTGTCCGGCTTTCTCCTCCTCCAACGGATCCAACTCACCACCAGGTGGTGATCAGTGGACAGCTCAGCCCTTCTCTTCACCCGAGTGTCCAAAAAATGCGGCTGAAGGTCTGATGATACGACAACAAAGTCAATTATCGACCTCCTGCCTAGGGTGTCCTGGTGCCAAGTGCACTGATGAACACCCTTATGCTTGAACATGATGTTCAAGCATAAGGGTGTTCATTATGGACAATCCGTGACTAGCACAGAAGTCCAATAACAAAACACCACTCTGATTCAGATCGGGGAGGCCATTCCTCCCGATCACACCTCGCCACATCCCGCGAGGAGCAACCCATGAAACTGACACTAAAGAACATATTTCTATTTCTGATACATGGAGAGAAAAAACGGTATATGAGCCAGAAGAAATCGCTTTGAACAAACTGTAGTCCTCTGAAGCCCAATATGTTCTTCAGGCAAATTTTGGAGCCTCACCAAGGGCCATTTAGCCAAAAGCATGAGACCATTTTCAACTGAAAATGATGGCTTTCAGAAGATGATAAACACTTTAGAGCAGAAATACGACGTCCTGTCAGACCCACACGGTGATGCAGCAACCTTAAAGACAAGTCAAAGCTAACATTGTTGAGGTGCTTGAAAAGGCTGATAATGTGGTGATTACGAATGACAGATGGACATCTAGGGTAAAGCAAAATTACCTTACAATTATGGCTCCTGTGATCACCGCCGAGTGGAAAATGGTTAGCTTTGTGCTTGAAACGCGTCCTCTTTTTGAAACTCAGCGGGACAAACATTGTGCAAGTACTGGGAGATGCTGTAGCAGAATGAAAGCTGGAGCGACTAAAACTTGGCATCGGTGTTGTCACGGATAACGCAAGAAATATGGACGTTGCCGTAGAGAAGTTATTAGGCGCATTGTCACCTTCTTTCACTGCAGCCCTACTGCATCCGCTGTGTTAGCTGGCAAACAAAAGGCACTTGACCAGCACAAGCAGCACAAGCTTATTATGGATGTGACGACGCACTGGAACAGCAGTCTGGACATGGTTGAACACTATCTGGAGCAGCAGGCAGCAGTTGCAGCAGCTCGTCTTCGTGAGATATAAGACGGAATGCACGTGAAATCAACACACAAGATAATTCTGACATTCAAGATGCCGGGGACGTTTTGAAACTTCTGATACCATTAAAAACTGCCACCCCTGTGCTCAGCGATAAACACAATCCCACAGTATCCCTCATCGCTCCCCTCAAATACATGATTGAGCAACGCATGGAACGTAAAGATTACTCAACCACAGTGACTGCAATGAAGGCAGCTATTCTGAGCAGTCTATCAGACAGGTATGCAAGGGAATACAGCCACCTGCTGGAATGCACTGCAGTTGAACCCAGGTTTCGCAAGTTCAGGTTGATATAAAGACAAATGTTCAAATTATAAAAATAATTTTGGATCATAAAAGGATTTGTGATAATCAAATCATAATAATCAAAACACTTTCTTTTCATTTTTAGTTCTGGAACTAAGTAAACAGACAGTTGCAGTCTGATACAAGGGCAAAAACAAAAAAAAATCTGTCAAAATGATTAGTTCATTTTCATGTCCTGTTATTTTTTTGTAATTAAATTCTCTTACTGAACAGTTACAGTTTGTTACAAGGACAAAAATGCAGATGTTAAAATTAAAAAAACATTTTGGGTATGTAATGAGTAATATTCATTTTGTACAACAAAAAAAAGGTTAAAAAAAAAACTTAAATCCAGAACTTAAGATCAAATCGGGTCTAATATCCAGTCTAAAACTAGGATGTGTCTTTGGGTCCTTGCTCTGTTAGATAACCCAACTATGCCCAAATTTCAACCATCTTCTGTTGGTCTGAGGTGAAGTTGAAGAATTTGGAGGCAGGCCTCCTCCTTGTCATTCATCCATTTCTGAAACACACCAGTAACCCTGCATCATGCTGCCACCACAATGCTCGACAGTTGGTGCAGTGTTATTAGGCTTGAAAGCCTCAAAATAAACATGCTTCTGGTCACTGTGACCAAAAAGCTTAATCCATGTCTCTTCTGACCATCAAACTTTCCTCCAGAAGACATTTGACGTGTCCATGAGATGGATTATCCCAGAGCTTGAAGGTGCTGATGTTGGGAGTACGATCGTTCTTGGTCAGCTCTCTCTCAGTACATGAAGATGTTAAACTTATCTTACTGTAGACAGTGTGCTGGTGTCCCAGCTGTTTCCCATTCATGGCAGCCCTGAACCTTGGGGGTTCCTGGGTTGTTCCTGGACATTCTATCTTCTTGACCTTCTCCTGAGGGGACAGCTTGAGTCAGATGGTTGAAACTTGGACACAGTTGGTTGTTCCAACTGGACAAGCATCCCAGATGAACCCAGACTGATTTGGAATGGATAGGCAGGCTAAAATTAAGTTTCTAGGATGACCTTCTGAAAGCTCTGACATCAACCCAGTTTAAGGATTATGCAGATAATCTATCAGAATAAATTAACTCTACCAATTGAACCATGAAAAGTAGTCAAACATCCAGCTAGAACGATGCCAGAAGCTTCTTAAAGTATACAGAAAGTGTGTGGTTGAGGTTCAACTTGCTTAGAGACTTTTCAACAAATATCAGTGGGGATGTATAGATGTTTTTGAGTCTGATCAAAGAAAATCCAAAAAAGTACAAAGTTTTGCAAACTTTAAATGATTAACAACTCAAACCTAATGACATGAATGTGGTGATGAATGGGTAGACCATGCTGACCTGAACTGGAGGTCACACAGGACCATCATGCACCCAGAGTCCTGCATGCTCCAGGGCTTCATCTGTCCTTTAACCGTTACACGGAAAACAGTGCAATGTTGATAAAGGACTTGAATAAAAGATACACAATATCTTGCAAAAGTATTTAACACCCATTAATTTTTCCACAGTTTTGTCCAATTTCAACCACAAACATTAGTATATTTCATTGGGATTTAATGTGAGACCAACACACAGTTGGTCATAAATAAAGCAGAAGAAAAATGAGTCGTGATTTTTCACATTTACCACAAATCTGAAAAGTGAGGCGTGCATCTGTCAGCCCACTTTACTCTGACAAAACTACATCAAAACTCGCGCAACTAGTTACCTTAAGAAGTCAGCAAAATATTAAACAGAGTCCAGGTGTGTGTCATTGAATCTGAATCTAACTGCAGCTGTTCTCTGAAGGCCTCAGAGGTTCTTTAGAGAACATTAGAGATCAATCAGCATCACGAAGACCAAACAACGCAGCAACAGGTCAGGTTAGATTCTAGAACAACGTTCACCAGAGAAGCAGCCAAGAGGTCCATGGTAACTCTGGAGGAGCTGCAGAGATCCACATCTCAGGTGGGAGAATCTGTCAACAGGACAACTATTTGAATTGAACTTCAAAAATCTGACCTTTATGGAGAAGGTGAAGGAAGGAGGCCATTGTTGGAAAAAAAGCCATGTAGAAGACACGGCAAACACGTGGAGGAAAGTGTTCTGATTGGAGACCAAAACTGAACTGTTTGTCCTAGATGCAAAACGTAACACTGCGCATCATCCTGAATACACCACATCCACAGACATGGTGGCGGTGGCATTGTGGAAGCATAAAACTCTGCTTTGACTAGATCAAAAAATGTGATATTAAGGTTTTTACCATTATAAATGAATTTTGTAAGGATTGTTTACTCTGAGTAAAAAACATGCAGCCGCCTGTCTGTCTGGAGAGCAGATTCCATTGGGACACAGTACAGGGAAAATTAGTGGGCTTGTTATTGAAGGAAATCTTGTAATATGCTGAGTTTTGCCAGGTCAACTTGACATGGAGTCCGCACCCAGATAAGCGATGAAGTTGTTATTGCAAACTGTCACGTCCACCAATTTGAAAGTTTCCAGATGTTGGCTGAATGAGGAAAAGTGGACAAAACAATGTGTGGGTGCCAAGATGTATTACGTAAATGATCCCAACACACACCAATGCTTTGTATCTCTATAAAGAGCCCCGGTAAAGACTGAAGGGAGGGGGACTTCTTGAATTTTTGATGAAGATAAACTTGTGCGCTTTTTCAAGAAATAAAGTCCCCTCCGTGGGAGCTGTTTGAGAGAGAATACTCTGAGTTCTGTGTTCTATCATATTCGCTTAGTGATACAACCGCCTGCTCCTACATAATTGGTGACCCCGACGTGATAGTTTGCAATAACAACTTCATCGCTTATCTGGGTGCGGGCTCCATGTCAAGTTGACCTGGCAAAACTCAGCATATTACAAGATTTCCTTGAGATTATCTCGGGAACCATGCAGGATTTGCAATCGTTAAACAGAGAGGTGGTGACTTTGAGACCGTGAAAGCTGAAATGTGTGATCAACCATGCTCAGCACAGCTAGCAGAGTTGAAAGCATTAACTGAGGCATGTAAACTGGCAAAAGGAAAGGTGGCAAACATTTATACGGACTCGGCATATGCCCATGGAGTTTGCTATTTGTTTGCTTCTCTTTGGAAGCAAAGAGGGTTTAAAAGAGCAGATGGAAGTCCAGTTCTACATAAAGACCAGCTTCAGCAGCTAATTGATGCAATGATGCTCCCCTCAAAACTGGCGGTGATAAAATGTCAGAGCACACCGAAAAAGTAATGACTTGGGTCATAAGAGAATGGTAATAAACGCGGCTGGCACGAAGCAGCTACAAATGGCATCTCGATGCCAGATGGCTATTTCGGCACCTGTAGTGTCATTGGAAACCTTTGGTTACGCCAGAAGACTTGATACTGATTCCAACAAGAAGCAAACAGCAGTGAGCGTGACCTCTGGGCAAGGAGAGGTTGGCAAAATGTAGGTGAAAAATGGCTTGTGGAGGTCGCAGGAAAGGGACACTGGTGGCACCAGTAGCGTGTTAACAATGTTGATTTCGGAAGCTCATGGAGCAGAATCACTGCGACAGAAACTAAGGTGTTAGAGAAATAAGAAATCAAGGTTTTGGTCCCCACATATTGCGGAAGCCATGGTAGATGAAAATCTCAATCAATGTGACATATGTGCCTCAAAATAAAACGTTCGCAAAGGCATAAAATCACCCATTGGACACATTCCAGTCCCTGAGGGACATTTTTAAACATCTTGTGATAGATTTGTAGACATGATCAAACACTAGTTCAGGGTAAAAAGATACATGCTGGTGTAGTGATTGATCGTTCAGCAGATGGGTGAAGCCGTCCCATCAAAAACACTGGGAGCAGACACCGTTATCAAATTCTTAACAAGAGAAGTGATTCCCAGATTTGGAATCCCGTCCGAAATAAGCTCGGAATAACGGTGCAGCATTTGTGCCAGAGAATGGTCAGAGGTGTTTTTGCAGCAGTTACGGATCAAACAAAAGGTTTGGAGCAGTCTAACCACCACCCAGAGCCAGGGAATGGTTGAGAGATATGGAAAAACCTTGAAAGCAAAACTGAACAAAATATGTGCTTCAACTAAGCTAAAACTGGGTAGTAAGCTTTGCCGCTTGCACTAATGAGCTATCGCATGCAAATGCATAGGAGCACGCATCTAACACCGCATGAAATGCTGACTGGCAGACCGATGCCGAGCATCGGAGGCTACCATTCAAGGGACAGCCCTTGAGCAGTTGCAAACAGAGTTGAAAGCTTACATTGAAAAACTAACTGCTATCCATAGAGCCATCTATTTGCAGGAAAAAGCTAAAAATTCCAGTCCAGAGACGGTGTGTGTGAACAAAACGGTGGAGAACCTGGAGATTTGGTGTACGTGAAAGGTGTACAGACGCAAGTGGCACGAACCAAGATGGGGAAGGGCCGTGCAAGGTCAAAAGAACCACGTTGTCAACGGGCCGTTCAGTTAGAGGGAAGTGGACACTTGGCATCATCTGACTTATTGCACCAAGATTCATAAAAAGAGAAAGCAGAACCCGTTCCTACAGGTGGATGAACACAAGCGCTTGCAATGCTGAAAACTGATACAAATAAGTGTTCAACTATGGATGTGACAGAGGTGGTGTACCCACGCAACAGCGAGAGCAGAAATGATCTCGTACAATCTGCAGCCGACACTACAAGACGCTTTATTGCAACAAGAAGCGCAGTCAAGCGCAGAGAGGAACAGCAGCGTGAACGAACGAGACCATCATCCCAAGGAGATGAACAGTGAACTCAATGGCATCGATAAAGGCAACAAGATCCATCTCATACAAAGATGAGTACAAATCAACTTATTAGTACCTAGACCAGTACACACCAGTGTCCTTGCCAGCAGAAGCAGAGTTAATAAGCCATGTGAATGTTAAAAATAAACCAACATCAAAAACTAGAAAACTTCGTAAGGTTCGATACGTGCATGCAGAATGGAAATGGAGAGCCAGCATTACAGACACTGAATTCAAAACAGGGCTAGAACAGAAAATGAAGTGAACGTAAGCTGGGATGGAAGAAGGTTATGTGGCAGAAATGTCAAAGACAGGAATACAGAGTATGGTGCAGATCAATGTTCAATTACAATGAACATGAGGGATGACGGCTTTGACGTAGAAGAGAAATTAGAAACCCATTGGAGTGAAGATAGCAATTATGGATACAACATGGTCATGAGAAATCCAAACACAACCGCAGCAGTCAGAGGCGAAGGGGATTTGGAGCATATAGAGGATACAGGTTTAAATGCTAAAGTAGAAATGATAGGAGGAAGGATCAGGCTACACATCTCATCCCAAGAAACAAGAGATAACTTGTTGGGTAGGAGCATAATTATTTCTAGATTAGGACTCACGAATGACAAAAGGTGAATGTGCAGTTGGTACAAGGATTACAATTATCAGATTACAATAAAAAATCTGGAAAATGTAAAATGTGGTTTACAAGTCGTAAAAACAACCTGTGGATGGACTGTGGAAATGGATGTAATAGCTGTCAGAATAGAGAAAACGTATGAGTTGAGGTTGGAAGAAGCTACGAATGGTGGAATAGTAGAGTCAAGTATGTTTTGGAAAGTTCCAGACAGAGAAAGCGTATTAATTGAAAACAAGTGTTATTCGCTGTTTACAGTTACTAGTAAAACTACCACGATTGAGACAACTATAGTCAAACAGGAAGACATGATCCTACCTGAGGTACATACCACGCAAAAATCAATTGCACCCACAAAAATAGGGAGTACACTAGCAAACCCCGTAAACAATACAAATATTATGCCCTCAGAGGCACCCACTAAGATAACGCTAAGTGACTTAATTGTTAGCTGGAGAGTTCCCTTAAGGAACTCCGGTGGAATTAAGGAGACCACTAGGTATGGTAAAACAGTAGAACAGGCTAACAACACTACACTTGTAACTAACACAGAATTAGTCATGTTACCAGAATTTGAAAATGAAACTGTATCACCAAGAACGACTGGCATTACATATGACACACGTGCATCGGGTCCAAATGATTATGTCCTGATCACGGTTTAAAACCACACTTGTGCAGAATGATTCAAATATATTTGGCAGTAACCACACCAAACTAAGTACGGATGCTCTGAAAAGGAGGGCTGTCATGATATCAAGGCGGCCTGGATAAATTTTATATGGAGCATAGGAGACAACAAAGTAACCCTAGGGCAGTTAATAAATTACAAGACATTAAATGGCATGGATTAAGGTCAAGGGGGATGCACTTTGGCAAAGGGCCATCCAGAACACATGGTATAGCTGACATGGTATACAGCTAGAGAATTGACGGAAAACGATTCTTTAATTTGTACTGTTGTCCCCTGGAGCAACTCCGATTGTCATTCCAGAGAAGTATACATCCAAAGAATGTGCATTGGTACAACAACAAAAGTGCAGGAATGGGGAGTTTTACTCCCACTGTAGACGTGGTGTCTTTTTTAGGTACCAATGTGTGGTATAAGTTGCAGACTGCTGTATGGCTCACGCAATTCGCACCAATATTTAGACCAATGGGAAGGAACAATTTTTTGAAGCACTGTGCGCTGAATTTAAACCTCAGTACTACAAAAGAAGTCCTCCGCTGAAATTACGAGGTAGACTATGATGCAGAATACGAGTGTTTTTGCAAATGGAGGTTTGAAAATGGAAAAGGGTTGATGTGGGCAACACAACAGTGAAATGTAATGTGACTTGGGTGTTATCTTGGTTTAAACATGCAAATAGGACTCCAAATATTTGTCAAAACTCCGATATGGTATCAGAACCCAGACTTTGCAGAAACAGTATTGTGACAAGACATTACCATGTCCATTCCGAGATTATGCTTTTTAGGAGAACCAAAAAGACACCCAGTTGGCGGCGATAGCTATTGGATGTGTTTGGGAAGACACGGTTAGCAAATACCTTACCCTTCGGTGGGTGGGTCTTTGTGCACTCGTTAGAATGAAAATACCTATACACTTGGTGTATGAAGGAGTAAAAAGTATGATTGGAATAGAAGAGAAAATAAACCGAGAGAGTTCGTAGAAGTTAGGTGATTATGGACTGAATGAAGGTGTATATTTGAATCTCATAGGCCAACCACGAGGAATTCCTGATGAATCAAAAGCGCACCATGAAGTCACAGCAGGATTTGAATCTATTTACTTGGATCACAGTTACAAAAATGTTGAGTGGATAAACTATGTTTATTATAATCAAAAAGAATGATTAATTTAACAGTTGAAGGATTTATGGCTTTAGGTGACCAATTACATGAAACAAGTAGAATGGCATTGCAAAATAGCAAGCTTTAGACTGGATTCTAGCCGGATAAGGGGGAGTTTTTGAGACACATGTTTTGGCCCCCCCAATCAAATGTTTGCACGTACATCCCCCCCATGAACACAGCCCTAAAGGTACTTTCAATGCCATAATGGTTAGGACTCCGTAAATTAAAAGAAGAAATGAAGGAGAATGCGGGGCAAGGACAGTTGGTCGTGGAAAAGTCTGGATGAAATATTTGGCGAATGGGGAGCTTTAGCAGTGAAGACAGGATTAACCCTTGCTAACTGTATTAGTTGTGATATTCCTGCTCGTATTGTGTGTGTCTGCTATCATCAGAAAGTGGATCCTGGGAACTGCGGTACCGATGGATGACTAATGTTGGGAGACATCAAACGCTCCTAATAAATATAGCACCCTGGAACCAGATGAACTCATGTTTTTTCATTTTATTTTATGTTTCATTTTTTCTATATTCCTATTTTTTTTCCTGTTACATTTAGACATAATATTACGTCTAGTACTTAACATTAAGATATGTGAAAATGTTTGCAGATTGTATACTGGTTTGTATGCAACTTCTGAAAGCATTGGAAGATATTACTTTCATATTTGAAATCTGAAGTTATTGTGTTCCACTGATGTATTTTATTTCCAATTATCCATATGTGCTTGGGAAAAACTAGGAGCCATGATGAAACGTGGGGCCGGAAATCAGTGGACTGCCTGTTGTTCAAAGAGACTCTGATAAGATGGACACTGAAGAAGTTCAAGCATCACAAAAAACTGATGTCATTTATCCATAACAAAAGCTTATAAGCAATTTCTGTCAAAAGCATATTATTTGTGAAGGTCAACATTAAGCGTTTTCATGTTTAAGTAGGGTTGAAAACTGCTATTTCTGTTTAACAGTTTTCTCCTGGTTATGTTATCTTAGGTAGGTAAAGATTTTTATTTCTTTTTGAAGTTCCTTTGGGAAGGTAAGGTATTCATGAGAATAGGCTTTGTTTGTTTGTTATTTGGCCTGAGTTCACCCTGAAGCTATGATGATCATTTTATCCTTATGTTAACCTTATGTAAACATGTAATGTAGAGGGTGTATGTGGAAGATGATGATAATGTGGAAAAAGGACTATAAGGACATGGTTGGGCAAAATACTGGTCAAGTGTTTTCTGTATGTCCAGGGAAAACATCGGAAGCTGCCATCCGTAAAGGACTCTGGTGGTTCGGGACCCCTCTTACGTTGTGCGTGGACTCAAGAGAGACATATGGACAGCGCGTGGGGACCCTGAATCAGAACTAATGTGATGACAGAAAAATAAAGTTGCAAAAGACTGACCTAGGTCATATGGATTACTCGGAGCACGGAGTCCACATGAAGGATGCAGCAAAGGACTTAATAGATGTGTTGCTATGATATATCTATGTCATCCTATGTTATAATATCCAATGTTCTATGTGGTTAAGGAATTGTTATAGGAATGTCTTGAATCATGTTATTCCCATTTACAGTTATAAAGGTTTGGTAATAAGACTAACAGAGCAGGACCTGATTGGCATCAATGGTCCTGTAAATAGGTGGCGTAAGGATACACATTAGATTCAAAACAGAGATCTCTCGTTCAGATTGGCGCGAGAATGAGATTCTCTATGGCTCCCAGACGTTTTTTCCCGCCTTTTAGGACGGGTGGGTTTTTCGACTGGTCTGCCTTAGCCGCACCTGAAGTCCCCCTTCATCAATACGTAGCTTGTGAATTTGACTGACATGGATGTTTCCATGGGAGTGTTGATGAGGATTTTCCTGAAGGAGGGGGGGGGGGGGGGGGGGTGGGGGGGGGGGGACCATTTGGGAAGAGATACAGAGTAAGTAGCCGGATTTGGTCTAATTGGTGATAGTTTTAGTTTAGTATAGAGTTAAACAGTTAAAATAATGTGCGCATAGGAACTCTAAATAGGATTTATTTAATTATTTTGAATCCGAAAAATTCAGACCTAAACAAGAACAATTATTAGAGTTGCCTATCAATTTGTACACAAAAGTAATTTCACTACCTTTCATAATCGTTCACATTTTATCCTTTTATTTCATTCATAAGACATTACTCATACTCACAGGATGTTTTACAATATGAATACACGAATCTCTCTCTCAGCTGTTAATTAGATTGAAAAACCTAATTAAATAGGGGGGGGGATATGTGGGAAGCATAAAACTCTGCTTTGACTAGATCAAAAATGTGATATTAAGCTTTTTACCATTATAAATGATTTTGTAAGGATTGTTTACTCTGAGTAAAAAACATGCAGCCGCCTGTCTGTCTGGAGAGCAGATTCCATTGGGACACAGTACAGGGAAAATTAGTGGGCTTGTTATTGAAGGAAATCTTGTAATATGCTGAGTTTTGCCAGGTCAACTTGACATGGAGTCCGCACCCAGATAAGCGATGAAGTTGTTATTGCAAACTGTCACGTCCACCAATTTGAAAGTTTCCAGATGTTGGCTGAATGAGGAAAAGTGGACAAAACAATGTGTGGGTGCCAAGATGTATTACGTAAATGATCCCAACACACACCAATGCTTTGTATCTCTATAAAGAGCCCCGGTAAAGACTGAAGGGAGGGGGACTTCTTGAATTTTTGATGAAGATAAACTTGTGCGCTTTTTCAAGAAATAAAGTCCCCTCCGTGGGAGCTGTTTGAGAGAGAATACTCTGAGTTCTGTGTTCTATCATATTCACTTAGTGATACGACCGCCTGCTCCTACAGCATCATGACCAGCTTTCCTGTTCAGAGTTGATGGGAAAGTGGAAGGAGCTAAAAATAGAACAATCCTGGAAGAAAAGACTTCCAGCAGGAGGACGACCCTGAAAATATCCTTAAAGGGTATACTGAGTTGCTAGAATGGCCCAGTCAAAGTCCAGACCAGAATCCAGCTGCTAGTCTGTGGAGAAAAATGATATTCATGGACACTCACCATCCATTCAGACTGAGCTCAAGCTATTCTGCAAAGAATGGGCAAAAACATCTGTCTGGTAGAGACATACTAAGGAACAACAGATAAAAATGCTAACTGATATATTTACATTGTACCCGTTACTTGCATTAATGTGGATTTCC
Organism: Crenichthys baileyi; assembly: GCA_036173005.1. Classification (NCBI taxonomy): domain Eukaryota; kingdom Metazoa; phylum Chordata; class Actinopteri; order Cyprinodontiformes; family Goodeidae; genus Crenichthys; species Crenichthys baileyi. The sequence goes on from JAHHUM010000604.1 coordinate 393,201, forward strand.
CCTTCAAGCAAACAAATATGACTTGCAGCTGCAGTGAAGGGTGTTTAATTATGGGGGCTGAATACAAAATCATCTTCCTTCCGCTTCACAACTATCTGCTACTTTGCGTTGGTTTGTCCCATTAAACCCCAGTAAACTACTGGGGAGGCAAAGTTAAAAGACATTCAGCGACAAGTCTGTAACACAGGGAAAAACAATGGTTTCCTTTGTGTCTTTATTACGCTACAGCAGATTAAATGTCCCACAGACTCTGTTCTCTCAGGACAGTTCTTGCCCCCATCATCACATTAATCACAATGAGATACAGCTGCAAACAGAAGGTCAAATGAAGACAATATCATGGTAAAGGGTCTGCACTTGTGTACTGCTTTATCAAGTCTGAGGACCCCAAAGCTCTTTTCACTATAATCAGTCATTCACCCATTCACACTGACTGTGCTGAGCTATCCTGGGGCAGACTGACAGAAGCAAGGCTGCCATACAATCAGCACCACCTGACCACCAACCACAGGCAAGAAGGGTGAAGTGTCTTGCCCAAGGACACCACGACCAAGACAGACAGGGTGAACATTTAACCGCCGTTACCACCTGAGCCACCATTGCCCTGGTATACGATAGTCTAACAATCATGTCTCCTAAAAGGTCAGGTATGAAATCCCAGAATGGGTCATTATGTCCCAGGCAGGCCAAGAGGATTCATGAAATAAATTTCAACTTTCATTCATCTTAAACTGAAGGTTGTGGCTGGAACAAGGGTTCAGGGGGTATGAATACCTTTGCTGCTGCAAAGCTTCAGTCTGCACAGCTGCTGGAGACACCAACCACTAGACTCAACAAACAGTTGATCATATGCTGGTTCAACCATCAGAACCGTGACCCAGCTGATAAACAGAAATTATAGCGCTGCAACCATTATTTACCTAATTGAAAGAAAGTCGACAAATGAATCAATCAGTTGATTGATAATGAGAAAGCAAAAGGAACTTAATAGGAGACTTTAAAGAATCTGAACCAAGGGAAGCTACAACTGTGCCACTTGAGGAGTTCTGGATAGAGCATATTTACAAAGAGTTTTTCATCTTAATATATTTTTTGTACAGTTTTAATTACCGTGAATTCCGGACTACAAGCCGCTTCTTTTATCCCACACTTTGAACACTGCGGCCTATTCAACGCTGCGGCTAATGCATGTTTTTTTTCATGCCGCCAAAAACATTTTGCCTGGTAACAGTGGACCAATCAAATTGATGAGTAGTTCAAAGAGGTCCAATGAACTTGTGCGATAAATCAAGAGAACTTTCACAATTCAATTACCAGTATTGTAAATCAGTCATTTACATTCACCTTCATCAACATGGAAAATCACCAACGGGTTTCGAAAGGCTGGACTGCTGCGTGATTAAGGGGGGGCGCTGAAGTGAGAGCGACAATGAAGAGGCTGAAGTGAGTGACGAGATCCTGAGGCTGTTCAATGCAGACACTGAAGAACAGGACTTTGATGGTTTCAGTGCGCAGGAAGATGAAGACGGCGATCAATGACTTTTGACCTGGTAGGCTGCAGTGTATATCAGTTAGGAGATATTGGAATGTGGTCGTGCACTGTTCAGTAAAAAAGCATAAGCAACGTAATTTGTGTGTTACTGATAACATACGTATATTTAAAAGGTAACCGTGTTACAGGCGCTGTTTGAAAAAAAGCATTTGCAATATGCATTTGTTTATATTACAATACAGATTAAATTAAAAGTAAAAAATTCCTCACGTGTAATATCTTTCTGTGTAAATATCTCATATTACAACGTGGGACACCAGCAGCTTAACATCCGGAGCGGCCGGTACAAGTACAACATTGGTAGTCTGGAATTTACGGTAATTACAGCTCTGAGTGACTTTGTTCCTTCAGAAATGGCATGTTTCAGAGTCTGTATACTCCAGTTAACGATTCTTCAATTACTAAATTAGTTGGTGATTATTTCAATAATGGATTCATTGTTTTAGCCCTACACAGAACCATCCGATCTGGTGAAGAATTGCCCCTTTAGACCAGTGCTGAGGGATGGTTTGCTCTGTCAGATGGTCCAATTTGGTTACTGACAGATACGTTCACAGAACTGCTCCGTTTTCTCAACTTGTTCAGAACAAAAACATTTTTTTCAAACATTTACTCAAATTCTTACAACTCCTGAAAAAAAATGACACATGAAAACATTTTACAAAAGATAAAAACACAAAAACATCAAAGTAATGTCAGCGCTTGAACAGAAGAACTGGTTCAGCCTGAAAGACTCCCAGACTGACAAAACCAAAAAAACTGCAGCAAAAATAAAAAATATTACAACTTCAACAGGAAATAAAAATCATCCAGCAATTAAATAAAAAATAAATCACAAAATGTTTAGAAATATTAAAAAACAATCAAAGTCAACGAGAAAAAAGTTTTTTTAAACTAAACTGAAACAAATAAAATCACCTGAGAGAAACAAAAACTGTAAAACCAGACACCGAACTACTGGTTCTACAGATCAAACTGTTCAACTGGGACAGAAACAGCACCGCTCAGGGTCCATATGGAGAGGCTGAACGTTCCCAGTAAAACATCACATACTGGGCATACTGGTGTAGCTGAAGTCTGCTTTCAAAAATCGTTGTTAATCAAAGATAATTCATGATTTATTAAAAAAAAGAAAAAAAGAAATCACTTTAAAACAGTTTTTTGTATTTACCCACTCTTTAAAATTAAGCAATCACATGAAACTGTGAAAATCTGTAATCTTAGTTTATCTCATCACAACTAAATGTTTTCTTGAATTACTCATCAGCACTCCTACAGTACACCATCAGTACTGCAGTCCCGTGAGTCTCAGAGTTGCTGGTGTTACCTGCCACTTTGTCGCGGATCAGTTTGGCCGACTCGACCTCTCCGACGCTGCTGAAGAGGCTGCGGAGCTCGTCCTGACTCATGCTCTGCGGCAGGTAGTTCACGATCAGGTTGGTCCGAGAGTCGTCGTCCTCCTCCATCATAGTCTCTGAGAAGCCGTTATCGTACAGCTCCTGAGCTCAGCATCATTACAAGTGGAAAAAAACATCAGGTAACCACAGAACAACCAATCAAAGACAGCGTTCAATGACTATGAACAGAATGAGCCAATCAGAAAGCAGTGTTTACCTTCACAGCTGATCCTTTGGAGGAAATCTGAGCGTCTCTGACTTCACCCTGAGTCGGCTGGACCTCACACACCTGACCACACACACATGGTTGGTATTTGCATCAGTATTTTGTAACTCAACTTGTGTGGAACAATGCTTTACAGACCAAATCCCATCCCTAACCATAACCTAATTCACAACATTACTGTATATATGGTGAACAAGTACACAGGGTCAGTACGTTTCTCAGAATGCTGCAAAGTCATTGGTCTGATGCTACTGGCTTGGTTTTGCAAGAAAGCTGTTCCCTATAAAAACTAAACCTGACAGCATTGGATTACAACTAGGATCCAGTTGGAACTTATATAATTGAACTGAATCAGTCAATCTGATTACATTTGTCCTGTTTCAACCACATTACATTTGTTGTAAATTGGTGACATAAATAAACTGAATTAAAGACAGATTCTGAAATTCGAGGTGAAGAATGAGCCAGTCAGGAACCTCAATTAGAAAACAGTCTGAATAATAATCTCACCAATCTACCTACTCCAAGGTGGTCCTGATTTGATATGATCTCAAAGCTCTCACATATTTACACATGGCTACATGCGCTGCTCACAAGTGCAAATTCAGACTAAGCTTAACCTGTGACTTCAGCTGGTGAGTGTTAAAGATGGATTATCCCTGCGATCAGTGGATTATTTACCTATGGTTAGCAAAATATAAGGATGAACGTAGCTGAAGAATCAAATTTTAAACCAACCACAGAAAGGATTCACAGCCCCACTAGAGGTAAGTCAGTTCTAAATTTAAGGTTTCAGATATAACAAGTAGTTATGACCTTTTTATTCAATATTTTTCAGCATTGAAAACATCCCAGTGTCTCCATCAGTGACCACATGACCAACAGAAAGCTATAATTTCAGTTATCCAGGAAGCTCATTCTGGAGGCATCGTGTAGGGTAGAAAGTCCGACAGCCTCTGGCAGAAAGATGTGTTTTAGTGCTCGTTGACACATCAGGGCTGCAGTAATCGTTGGCTGTGGCTACTCCTTAGGCCATCTACTGTGCTGTATAGGGGGGTGACACACTGTTCATCATGGCTCTGATCTTCCCCAACATTCTGCCTCTCACCACCTTCTCCAATGGAGCCAGCCTGGTTCTAACAACGGACTCAGCCTTGTTAGGAGTTTTTTATTCTGTTTGAGTCCTTTACCTTAAACATGCTGCTTTACATTAACAGAGTATTTCTTCAGACAATCACCCTCAAGAAGAAGGCACTGGTATGACATAAAAGGTAAAGTTCCTACATGGTTGTGATCTGTATTTACTGAGAGAAACCACTTGTTTCTCTGGAGGCTGCCAACAGGCTTCCCATGATGCATCACAGGATCAAGGAATAATGTGGATATGCCTCTGAATGTTTATGTTTTATAAATACACCTGGAAGAACAGATCCCTAAGGAATCCTGTTGCCCGGGAAACATTAAACAGATGCCATCAATGATGACATCGGTGATGAGCTTACCTTCAGGTACCTGATGTGTCCTCGTCTAACTGCCATGGAAACAGGTTGGGTAGTTTTATTATGTCTGAAAAAGGAAACTGATTGTCAGTTTCAGAACACTTTGATATTCATGTCACCAACATGGCTGCCTCCCTCAGGATCACTGGTGATTACTGCATGTGATCTTCTATATAGAGTGTTATTGATCAGATGCAGTCTATATTTCCCCGCAGCTTATCAATGAATGTTCAGACATGTTGATCAGCTCAGTAGCATCATCAGCTGCCGTAGCTTCGGTTTTAATTAGTCTCAGAGGCTAACCGCCCTCCAGATCATTATCAGTTTATAATCTGACCTTCGGATCTAATGATTCGGTTACTTATAATCAATCCGGATTAACTCTGCCCAAAACCCGCCTTTCCTCCTCTCTGTAACATCATCACTAATTTGATTCTGTTTTCAAAATGCCGCCGTTTGACGGACTATGACGTCATCCGACTCTTAACAGCACCAGTTTCGGCTATAATGATGATAGATAAAACCCTGCGGTACTGTTTAAAATTGCCGAACTGAGCCAAAATAGACTCAAACGAGTCTGACGGGAGTAGGTGAGTTGATTTGAATTGAGCATGCGGAGCTAGCAGACTGCTAACAGGCTAACGACGGCAGCTAACTTAAGTGACAGATCTCACCTGAACAAGAGGCACAGGTGAAGTAAAATGAGTCCACAGCTGTGGACAGGTTCAGTTTAGGTTTGGCCGATGGTTTGGCTGCTTCACACACGAAGTTTAAAACCTGCAGCTTGACTAGACACGCTCCTCTCCACACAAAAGAAAAGAGTATCGCGAGAATACAGCTTCCTCTTCTGGTGTATTGGACGTAGCATCAACAAGCTGTTGCCCTCTGCTGAACTAATAATGAAATTACAGTTGTGTGAATAAATTTAAATTACAGGTTTTATTTTGAAAACTTGTTTACTAAATAAAGATACATCATATTTTGAGACATTTAATTAAATTCGGATTGATTTAAGCCAAAAATACTTTATTCATTCATTTATTGATTTATATAGCGCTTTAACACAACTGGCTAAGGTGACCAAAGCACTTAACAGTAAGATCACAAAAACAAAGAAAATAAGAACCATAGATAAAATGCAACCATACAACTTGATATTAAAAGCCTGCTTGAAAAAATGGATCCTAATCTTGGACATATATTTATAGTGCCTGGGTCAGTGGTGGAGCAAAAGTCTAAGGGAAGTTGTTTCCAGAGTCAAGGTGCTGCCACTGAAAATGCCCGGTCACCCAGTGTTTAGGTCTGGACCTTGGAGCATCTAATAAATGTTGATTTGATGACCTCATGGATCTGCCATGTTCGGAAAGATGTAGAAGTTCATTTAGATAAGGTGGGGCCAATCCATTAAGACCTTTAAAAACAAACAATAAAAGTTTAAATCAATTCTAAAAATGACAGGAATCCAGTGTAAAGAGGATAAGACAGGGGTGATGTGATCACTTCTAGAGGTGTTGGTTAAAAGACAGGCTGTCGCGTTGTGGACAAGTTGGAGATGTTTAAGGGAAGACAAAGAGACACTGATATTAGAGTCCACTGCAATAATCAAGTCTAGAGCTAATTAAAGCAAAAATGGCCTTCTTCTGGAGCATTGCAGGACCCCACACAGAAGAGGAGCATTGGAGGAGGATCGATTATTGGTCGTAACAGAGAAGGATCTATCTATCAGATAAGATGCAAACCACTCCAGCGAAGTGCCACGGATACCAATTAAAAGTGGTTCAAACGAGACAGAAGGACAGAATGGTGTCTAAGGCTGCTGTTAGGCCCGACAGAACTTAAACAACAGGGCACTTACTATCAACAGATATGACAACATTGGAAATAACTGTAGAACCTGATCTGTGTTTGGACTGTTTTGATCCTGTGGAGCTTCCTGAGTTATCAGAAATATTAGCTTCATCTAAACCTTCAACTTGTATGTTAGACCCAATCCCAACCAAATTATTTAAGGAAGTGTTCCCTCTGATTACCAGCCCCATTTTAGATATGATTAATTTATCCTTAGTAAATGGTTATGTACCACAAGCTTTTAAGGTAGCTGTAATTAAACCTTTGCTTAAGAAACCTTCGCTTGATCGAGATGACTTAATAAATTACAGACCGATATCCAATCTTCCGTTC